>JAJOOR010008554.1:0-31886 GCA_036250505.1 Solanum acaule | reverse complement strand
CAAGAAAGCTCACAGATCCATGCAGACGTTCCTGTGGAACAATTTCAGACAAGAATTCTTGAGCAGCTTCAACCAAATTGTAGATCATTACACGCCCTTCTCGAGCATTAGAACTGGCCTGGATAGTTTAAAAGTTATCAGTGAGGTTCGTGCTCTGAAAGGTAAAACCGTTAAAAAGCATTCCAGGTCTATCGAGACTTTAACCACTATTGAAGTGTGAGTTTTAGTTAACAAAGGCGCAACGAAGAAAAATTTCAAATACATAGGTAATGCAAGAAAAAAGTAACATCTTCATTCACAAGCATTTCCTTAACAACTAATATATCATTTTGCCAATCATATGTAATGTTTAGTACCGCTCTAATGAAGATAGAACGTATGGGCAATGCGGCGCACACTTTAGTACCTTGCCTACACTGAAGCACAGCCTAAGAGAGGTCAAGCGCCTACCCTGAGCTTCAGGGCTCAACTCTTAAGAGCACCTTAAATGCACCTTTGACAACACTGAGTGAGATAACACAGAAGTTTTTAGGTAATAACCAAGCAACTCAGTGTATAATTAGAATAAAGGCCATAGAAAAAACATGAGCACGTCAAATACTTGTTAGTAGCCAACATTACTTTAGTAAAGCAAGAAAATTATTATTTCCTTTAACTATGTATGTGAGTATAGGCCAGTAGAACATTCTGCATGAAATGATTCACAGAAATTCACAAAGTCCATTATGCATTTGACTAAAGGGGACAATAAGTAGAGGGAAAGGTAACTGTAATAAAACATCCAGACTCATTGATCTACAAGCGGGAGTTTCACAGATTTAAGTACAGGAATGTTGTATAGAAATCTGTCAGTTGATATACTGAGAAAGGAATCTCCTTGGACCAATGAGAAACTAACCTTCACTAAGACAAATGTGAGCAATGAGAAACACCGGAATTGTGTCTATCCTACACAACACCATTTTTAGAACTGCATGATGTCTATGACTCTATGTTACGAGTAATAGAGTTCATGCTTCTCATTAAGTCTACTTTTTGTGATAACTGTGCTTATTATTGAGGCTACACAGCAATAGAAAATAGATCAAAGATTATCATCCTTGTTGATTTGTGAATATATGACTATGAATCAGATCTGATTTTGTAGGATCTAAATTGATCTGATATGCTATTAAATAGTTTAGGAAATTAGATCAAACAAAATCATCCCCTGATTCTCAAATCTCCTAGAATCAAAAAATTTGATTGCTAGTTTGTTTGTTTCTCTCTACTATAAATTTGTACTTCTACAAATGAATAAGAATGTACAATTTTGGTACAAAAACTTACAATCCTAATACAACCAACACACACCTAGAACAAGTACAAACACAGAAAAACATAGAATTGACACAATTAAGAAGCCACATTCAGTAGTCCTACAAAAAATGATATTAGCCTTAGAACCTAGACTTGTCGTGAGCACGTAATATCACGATAAATCATCTCAAAATATTTTCATCATAGAGTCGAAGTTTTCTTCAGAATTATAGTGATATTTGTACTAGGAAAGGCAGTGAAGAGGAGAGAAAGAAACCAGTCATCCAAATAGAGACTAGAGAGAAAGCAATCAATCATCAGCTATAAGGTATGGTTGTTCTAGTTAGACTTAGATCATAAGTGGTAAGAAAGATGGACCTTGGGTCTAATTCTATCCCAAAAGCGAGCCCAGTGTGTAAGGATTGCTCTAAACCATATAAGACGACAACAGCTCATTTCCTCCACCAATGAGGGATACTTAACACCCTCACATCCAGGATTGGACATTTGGAGAAAACAACAACATACCCGATGAAATCCCACCAGTAGGGTCTGAGGTGGGTAGAGTGTACGCATGCCTTACCACTACCTCGTGGAGGTAGAGATTGTTTCCAAAAAGACCTCGAAACAAGTGCAGCAAATTCAGGTATAAAGAAGAAGAAAACAATGAAGAAAACATAACAACTAATAAGAGAAGCAGTGCAAAGCCTACAA
The DNA here is from genome assembly GCA_036250505.1 of Solanum acaule. NCBI lineage: Eukaryota > Viridiplantae > Streptophyta > Magnoliopsida > Solanales > Solanaceae > Solanum > Solanum acaule. The sequence goes on along the minus strand of JAJOOR010008554.1, from coordinate 29,873 downwards.
GAAAGGACTACGAACAACAAAAAAAGTAGTGCAATAACCGAAACACAATAAATAGATGATGATAGATATCAAAAGCAAGAACTACAAGAATAAGGCTAGTACAACGACAGACACCAACAAGCCTAAACCCTTGAAAAGCAAGGCAACATTCCACTACCTACTAACCTTCTACCCTAATACACTACTAAAAACACCCTCCTATCCAAGGTCATGTCCTCGGTGATATGTAGTATGGTCAGACCTAATCGACAAAGCCAAGTCTGCATACCGTTAAGAAAATATCCTATATTTTTAAAAATAATTAAAGGTAAATATTTGAATAAGAACACGTGTGTTCTGCTAGAAAGAGAGGGCTTTGATTAAAAATAACGAAAAGAAAGACCTTTTCTGATTTGGAAAACCTCTTTTAAGTCTTTTTTTTTTTGCTTATAATCGATGGAATCGGCCATTTCTTTACATAACTCATTCCTCAAAATGACAAACTTCAACCAAAGTCCCTCAAATGTATCTTCTTGAGGTACTCCATAGGGCTACAAGTCCAGTGTTATCAAAGGCGAAAAGCGCAAAAAAGCTCTAAGGTCCGTGGGGCTTTAAGCGCAAATAAAGTGTGGGCTTTAATGAAAAAAGGCGCAAAGAGAGAAAAGAATACAAATATATCTATTTTGTCCAAGACTAATAATTATAAATATGAATGACAAATATATGACCAAAGAAATCAAAAAATAATTATGATTAATGAAATATCAATTATTTATTGTCACTTCTTCATAAGAGGCTCATTGGCAAGGATATGTTTGCCTTAGAACCTTGATGACAACACTGAAGCGCACATAAAGCGAGGCGAAGCACTTAACACGTTTTGACCCTCGCTTCAGGGCTTAAGCGAGCTTAAAGCGCGCCTTTGATAACACTGGCTACAACTGTTATGATCCTACTACACATAAGTACATTGTCTCAGCATTTGAAATCTTATCCAAGAAATCCTTACACATTTCACCAAGTACACTATATCAAAACGTCATCTTCACAGTTCATCCTATTTCGACTCTTTCAATTCCAAATCCTCCCAGTCCAGCACCTCCTCCTCTTCAAGTCTACTCCAAACAACTCAAGCAAACCCTCCACTAACTAATTCAGTTGATGTGTGTGGTCATGATACAAGTACACAAAGTTCGCCAATGATTCATTGCCAACTGCAAAGATATCTCCTACTTCGGTTGAGCACTCATCAAATGAAATTGATCATCATGTTACTCTTCAAAAGGGTATTAGGACTACTCACAACACACATCATGTCTATAACTTCACGAGTTATCATTGTTTGTTGCCATCATATCATCCTTTTTATTAGCTACTTAACAACTATCAAAGTATTTACAATTGTTGCAGAGACGATGGCTCATCTGAGTTGGTATCAGGCTATGATTGAGGAAATAATTACTTTATTGCCGATCAAAACAATAGTTGAAAGTCGTTACACTATCAAGATGGGTGTTGATGTGAAGATTGATTGTCTCAAAGCTAGTGCTAGGGGACAAAGTAAAACTAAAACAGATAGAAGAAAATTATCACAGAAGTCCTAAAATCTATAGAAATAAAAACAAAAATAGTGCAAAGGATCTGTATATGTGATACTAACTAGTCGAGATTAAGGTTTAGTTATTGTTGTTACACTTACATTACGTCTAAGGTTTGCATGCAGAGGCGGCTCAATGTAATTGGGGGCCTAAAGCGAAATTTCAATTCGAAGCCTAAAATATACGCAAACTTCATATTCTTTTTCTTTTTTGGTTTAAAGGTGGGCAAGAGCCCATTTTTTATTAACATAAAAGGAGCCAACAACACGCTCAACTAAGATCCGGTCCAGCAAAACACTAAAGCAAAAAGAACCTAAACTAAATAAAGAAACTAAGAAGAAATCAAGTCTACACAAAAATTTGAGGCTTGATGCTTGTCGGAGTAGGTCGATCTAAGCCTCTTCATCGTCTTTGAGTCGTCGTTCGAGAGTTCGTTGAAGATAAGCTTAGGGAAGCGGATCCATTCTGCTAAGCTCAAGCATAAACCTCTTCTACTACAGCTCTGTCTAACCCTAATTCTCTATGCAACAGCCTCTCCATGACGAGCCAATGAACTGACGCATATCCCAAGTTGATTCCTAGAGGTAAGTAAATCAGAAAAACTTCTTTGAGGACTTCTTATCTAGTAATTATCAATTCCTGCTTTCTACAATCAGAAAAAAGGGGCTCGATCAACCTAGCTAATATTAGTAATCCCTCCCCTTCGATCCATAGCTGATGGATTGAACCCCACATAGGATTAATACCACCATCTAGATTTGGATCTATGAGAAAAGATACTAAATGTACGAGATTGAATCTGAGCCTAAAACTGTATAGCACCAACACCAGACTCATATGTGATCAGCACAATTGGGAGTCGGAATGTCCAGCTAAACTCATTGGTGAACTGGTCAATAAACTATCTAGCAGAACAGAAGTTAATACAAATTCACTCGTCCTGGTTTATTATCATAAGACACACCTCAAAGCTCTCACCAGGTGCATGATACATAACCAATAGAATCTAATTCAGACGAGATGAAGAGTACATAACCAACTACTAGATGAATTAATTGACAACCACTGAACCTTCAGAGGTATAGAGTGAGCTAAAACAGGCTTAAATATACATCTTTATTCAAAATTTATTTTTCTTACACTATTTAGATGAAAATTATTATTTAATATTATTTTTTCAATTATTAGTTTTAGGTAAGATTTTATCAACTCAACATTGAAAAACATCCTTTTAGTGAGGCAATTATTATATGAATTGTAACATAATTCTATAAGTAATAAGTTGACAAATTTTAAATAAAGATAAGAGTTAGAACCATAGAATTTGATTCAAGAAGTTGATGACTTGGTATACCCCATTTTAATATGCTTGTTGTAATGCTTGAAACTAAAATTTAAAAAGAAATAAAAAAAGAATTTGTAATTCACTTTGTTCAACACTTTTCACTATTAATTCTTATTTTTAACAAAGTACAAAAGCTGTTAAAGTGGGTAAAATAATAGTTTTTTAAAAAATTATACTTTTTATCATAAATAATCAATTTTTCTACAAAAATTTAACACATAACTTATTCTTGATAAAAATTTGGGGACCCCAAAATTTGGAGGCCTAAGGCAAAAGCCTTAATTTCCTAAGCATAGAGCCGGCCCTGTAATTGCATGTCATTGTAGAAATAAATGTGAGATTTAGAGAATCATTAATACAGAGAGAACCCTTTCAAAAAACAAATTATTTGTAAGAAAAGTAGTATTTTTTGAATGAATCTATTCCAATCCAGCAGATTCAGCTTCCATTTAACAATTAACCAAGTTAACCTTTCAACTATGCACTACTATTCAAATTCGTTTGAACAAATAAATTGGAATGGTAACAGAGAATTCATGTAGTCAATCCCAACTTTATTAGGAGTTGTGGGGTAGTTTATCAATTCGGTTGATTGATCGTAGCTCACAGAACCTACAGCCCTTGAGCTCCCATTTTTTGGCATCTACTACGTCTATTCAGTAGAATATCGTCATGCAACCTATACTTATCTTTAGCTGCACAATTTAATAAAGTATAAACTCTAAGCCTATTAAATATGCCAATCATCAGCTTGTTTCCACCTAGCTGGGAGTTGCAGTTTGAAATTCCTAACTGCAACAACTCCCAAGTAAGCATAGAAGAAAGGAGTCGGACTGAATCAACAATAACAAGGATAGTATAGGAGTGGCAAATATCATAGTGCTAATACTACATTAAAAGTCATTCTCTACCTGATCATAAAGCAATGATAAAAGGTTGCTAGCATCAGCTTTGGATAAACCTTTTTCTGGTATTATCTGAAGCTTTGGGCACTTGTACGGATACCCTGGCAAACACCTAAAATGCAAAGGATGCAGACAGGATGAAATTAGGAGAAATGAATACCCAGAGAAGAATAGTCTATAGACAACAGAGCAACAAAAAGGTGCATAAAACTGCAGCCTGCTAACCTCACTGAAAGAAGAGCCGACACATCGGAATCTTCATAGCCAGCATCCTTAGAGTATGGCCTGTTAATTCATGTCTATAACTTTGGTATAAAATAAAGAAAGATAGTACAGAGGAGTTTTATCAGTATTTCTGATGTCCAAAAACCTGAGCTTGATATGAATCTGTGAAGGTGACTTTGAAACAACTTCACAATCTTCTTGAAATATGGCACACCTAAACATTTTATGAATCAATGAGATGCAAATTAAAACTTCTCTAGAATAATTATCAATTGAAGAATGGTTAGTGTTAAATATGGTAAAAGTATATACTATGTAAATAGTATTTATAGAATGCTTCTCATATCCCGTTATTAGATAAATTAGAAAATTTTGTAGGAATGTAATTATAATCTAATATTTTCTTACTTTATGCATAATTCCTGTCAAGGTTATTTAAACCCCAATGGCTTGAAGGAATAATCAAGGAACATATCCTCATATTCTCTTCTTTTCTTATTTTACATGGTATCAAAGCTAGGATTTTAGTCTCTTCTCTAATTCTCCCTTTCTTTTCCAGACAAAAGAAGACGGTCTAATATCTGGTTGCTCAGATCGGCCATATCAAACTACTTCTAAATCACACCTCCCACTTGAATAGCGTACCCACCGACCGGCAACCCAAACTCACTGAATAGGACGTCGAACGTGCCTCCACGCGCCAACAAGTCTGCAGTTTCCGGCGGCGCATCAATTCATTCTCCTAGCGTGTCACGTTTGGGGAAATTTCCAGACATTTTTCAGCAAACATTTTCTTCTCTGGTTCGTCTCGTCAGCACGACATCATCCATCAAACTTCTGTTGCATTCCAACCACCAAAGCGCTATGGGATTAGATCACTGTTCTGGTGAGATACACTGTTCCAGCAAAAAATTTCTGGTTTTTCTGGTTGCTGGTTACCTCTTCACACCTATTCTAGTACTCTGAAGATTTATTTCTGATTTCTATAGTTTCTTCAAAGTGAGTTGGTTTCTGGTTTCTCTGCCTAGTTTACTCATTCATTTTATAAAGGAGTACTTTTCTTTTGTAATGGGTGAAAGTAAGATAGTTGAAAATCATATTAAAGTTAAGTCAATCTTTTCTTCCACACCATCACCAACAATTACTACAATGAAATTAGATAGTAGAGCCAATTATGCTTTTGGGCGAATTATATACAATTTTGGTTTATAGGTCAAGGTTATGAAGATCACTTGGTCAAAAACAAAACCATACTGATATTGGATCATCTGATAGACCATCTTGGATTAAAATTGATGCGCAACTATGTAGCCTTCAACAGAATTCTCTTGACCCAAAGTTAATGTCCTTCCGTACATGTTGCAGAGTTTTAGTAAAATTGATACCCTAAAGTTCATCTCTTCTACATTATTGCTAGCTTGCATAGTTTTATATCATTTGCAGTTTGTTCCTTTTAGATTACATTCAGTCCCACCATGGATAATATTCCCTCTTAAATAATCCTTATAAAAAAGTCAGACTAGCCGTGTGGTAAAATAACTACTCTTTGTTACATGACGACCACTGCACTTTCTAGGGCATTTAAGCCACATCAGAAAGACACTTGTTTATGTCCTAATACTACAGTTTTAATTCTTATAAAGGTATTGTTTTCAATAGGTTTATTCGTTAGCAACCTTTAAGTACAGGTGATACATGTGATATTGACAAATTTACAGGAGTGGAGTTTTGGAATGTCGAAAAAGCTAGTTCAAAAGAAATATCATTAATTACAATCATTTTCCAATTATAAGGAGTTCCCTTTGATAATTGAGTTTGGTATACCAAAATTTTTTACATGATCATTGAGGAGTAACTACTAGAAGTTGTCCTACCCAAAATTACAAAATTCATTCCAAGGTTCATGGGGATTCATCTATGAAGAATTCCATACACATATATTTGATAGAAAAAATATCAAATCATTGACAATTATACACTCATGTATTTTACATCTATATTGCATGAACTTTTCCTTTGCCCTGATAGACCCATGTCATGTGTATAGGTACTCAGTGAAGATCTTTAAAAATACACTAGAAACTAATTGAAACATGAATATGTCCATACCAGATGCTAACCCCATATTCACACCACATACAGACCCACAGTACCCATGTACATGACTAGAAAGATGGCAAATACTGTAAATTGAATTAAATAGAATGAAGTTGAAGAATGACTTACAATGCAGTGAGCTCTTCGGCCACCAATTCAGAATTATCTTCATCAATCGAGTTGTGATCTTTGGATGAAGTTCTTCCCTTGCTGCGCCGCCCCGCTCCACTCTTCTTCTTCTTCTTTGAACTTTGCCCCATTCTTCTTCGCGCCTAAAACGATCACTCCTAAAACGAGCTGAAACTAAATTCGCCTAGATTTGATCCAAAAAAAAAACCTATTCAATCGGGCAGATAGGCAATCGGTAGCCCTTTCAATTTGTACGCCCCTTTTTCTGAGATTTTGCATAGAAGGAAATGGGGGCGCGAGACAAACTAGAATGAAACCGTGAAAGAATGAGCAATTTTTAAAAATTTACAGAAAAGGGCCTAAAATGGCTTTACACTATTTGAATTAATACAAAATTATTATTCATTCGGCTTTGGCTCAAATATCTTAATGTCAACCTTTTGGCTTAAGAATGCTTGTATTTTTAATGGCTCACACTTATAAAGTGGATGAAGGGCAAATTTATATTAAATTTCATAGTTTAAGAGTATTTTAGGCCTTTTATATTAAAATAATTTTAAATTATTTAATATATGTGCTCGTAAGATTAGCCTGATTTTAGGATTTATGGTAAATTAAAAACAAAAAGAAACTAATTCTCTACTATCTACACTCATCCCCCTCCTCTCTCTTCCACTTTTTTTTCTTCTCGAGTCTGGTATCATTTTAAATTTGAACTTTTTTTAAGTAATGACAAATTAAACAAGGGAGAAAAAAAGGAGAAGACGAAATTCATTTATAAATATTTAGTTCAATAGAAGGTGATTTAACTACATTTTTCTCTTTTGTGTGTAGCCAAAAATCAAAATAAAAGAAAGAAAAAAAAAATCCATATCCCCACCCACCATACAAATTAAAAGAATATAAATATGTAAGTTCATTTCAAGTTTGAATCCTTGATATCCTATTTAAGAATAAGAGACTAGAAAAAAAATAAAAAAAGCAATTGAGTAATTGAAAGAAAATTTTATATTAATAAAAAATAATAATTTTTTTTAGATTGACAATCATATGGGGTGAGTTCGATTTAGTTAGATCTCCAGTTATGAATTGGGTTATAATAAATTGGGATTGATTTAAAATAGGTCACTAATAAGATATCATGAAATTAATATTTTTTTTGAATATTATTTTCAAGCATATTGGGTCAAAATATGAATCATGTGTAGCTTTTATTATTTATTTGAGAAGAGTTTAAATTTAAACCAATCAGATTAGATTACGTAATAAATAAATATTTAATAATTTACTTTAGATGAGCTGTTAAAAATAAGGGCAAATATGAGTCAAAGGTTTATATCAAGGGTATTTTTGAGCCAAAAGGTTGACGTTAGGGATATTTGGTGGTCGAAAGGTGGATCGAGGATAGTTTTGAACCAATTCAAATAGTTGAAGAGCAATTTAGACCATTTTTCATTAAATTTATTTTTAGTGGTAATTATTTTACAAGAAATTTGAATATATTTTTTAAAATTAAATCTGTAAGTGATTATATTGCATCTAAACATATATGCAATGTACGTAATTGTACAAATAATATAGAATTTAAAATCTAGCTATTAAATAGGATTTTGAATTGTACCGTAAAGATTTATTAACTATTTACTAAATTAAACTAATGCTAGTTGTTTATTCCAGCAATAAATTCCAAAGGTATTATTTTGAATTAACTAAATTAAAAATAAAATAAAAATACTAATGACCAATTAATTGAAGAATAGATTTTCGAAGACAACATGTTAGATGTGTTATTACTATTACTAGTCCTAGATGCTAATACTAAACTATTACTAGACGTAGTTGTCGTTTGACATGGAACTAGTCGACGTGTGAATCACCTCGTTGATCCGCAATAAGTAGTTGCAGCAATAAGTAGTTGCAGTACAAAAGTCAATGACTCATCCAAAATAGCGATGTTCTCCAAAGAGTCTATTGTAGAGTCCTTTTTAGCTAGTGCCACAAAACAGAATCAAGGAGTTGGCGGAAAAGTCACCTACTATAACATATTAGCTTAAAAAATTACAAATGAGAAGAAGTTTTCATTAAATAAATAATCCCCAATGCATCAACTTCAATAACTAGTGGAATGAGATAGTGAGTAAGATCTAGAATGAGTCCCTGATAGAGGGCATGCAATTCAGCTGATATGCTGTTTGTGGTGACAATTGTGGTAATTTTATTTTTAAAAAAAAGGCATCCATCTGATCCAAATTGAAGTTCTAATAGTAGGTTGTTGATTCTTGTGCTAAAGAAACAATCAAAGTTATCATTGAAGACCTGGATAGAGATTATTTTGAAATATTAGTTGATAAATCAAAGGATATATTATACAAGAAACAAATGATATTTGTTTAGAGATATCTTAACAAAGAAGGCGAAGTAATAGAGAGATTTTTTGGTATTATTCATGTTAGTGATACATCTGCTCGTTCATTAAAGGAGGCAATCTACTCTTTTCTTTCAGATCACTTATTAAGTCCATCTCAAATTTATGGGCAAGGTTATGATGGAGCTAGCAACATACATGGGGGAACTAAATGTCCTTAAGACTTTGATTTTGAATGAGACTTTATCGGCATATTGCATCTATTATTTTTCCCACCAATTACAGTTAACACATGTAGCTCTTGCAAAGAAGGATTTAAATATAGATGATTTTTTTTGTTTAGTTACTAATGTGCTAAATATTGTTTAAACATCTTTTAAATGCATGGATCTACTTTGAGAACATCAAGCTAAAAAGTTAGAAGAGTTGCTCATATCATGTGAAGTGCATATTGATCGAGAATTAAATCAAGAACATAGGCTTCAACGTATAGGTGATACTCGTTGGGGTTCTCATTCTATACAATTGGAAATAGAGCTAAGATTGAGTCAAAACGTCTGCAATGACGTTGTGATAATTTGATAGCTTGACGGTGTTTGAAGGCATTTTGGAAACGGATAACTCTTATGTGGTGGATTCGGAGCGCTCGTGATCGGCTTTGAGGTAGGCTTCGGTCTACTTCCTTGATTGAGCTTCTTAGATAATGCCTAGTATAGATTTCATGTAAGTTTCGATTATATTTGCCAGGTATTTAGTTTTCCTCTTGTTATTCCATACTTTCTTAATTTCATAGGAGTCTTGGGCTTAGTGTGAATGTTGGGATCCTTAGTTTAGGCTTGTATATTCACTTGTGGTGTAGATGATCTTGCTTATCCTTATTAGGATTGATACTTTGTGGCCTTAGATTAGGTTGGACCTCAGATCTTTTAGATTGTGTTTTACCGCCCTTGTATTTATGATTTGCTTCATAAGGGCTTTTATTGGATTGTTCTCCTTGCGTTGGTACTTGTGACCTTGGTGGATCGTCGTAGCCGTGGGTTCGTCCTAGATATGCTCAATCAGGGACTGGAGCGGTATGATTGGGTTAGGGTGTCATCCCTTGAGTTTGTTCCCTTTTTACTGATTTGAGATTATTTTTTCTTGATGATCATTTTGCTTGTTGTTTAGAGATAGGCATGTTGTATCCTTACCGAACTTATGATTATATTGTTGGGCCCGAGGTTGTGTGTGAGGACCAGTCGGATCCTAGGTTAGTACTTACCGCCTTGATAACATGGTTTGATTGGCTATGCATTTATTTAAATTAGAGTGCCTTGTTTGGATGTTGGTGATGGCATACATTGCATTATTTGTTCATTCTTACAGATTTGTGGTACGACCCCGGTTAATGCATTGACATATTTATCTTTCATGTTGAAATATTATTTTACTCGGCTTTATTCTAAGTTGATTTTAACGGGAATCATACCACCCGAACCACTTGATTTATTGGCTTTTGATATCACAAGGCGTCAGGGACGTGCTCCTTTTTTACTTAAGATATTAGAGGCATCTAAGATGCGCTCAGTTTTTACTTGACTAGTCGGTGTGTTGATGCCCTTTCTTGAATAATTTTGTCTACTTTAATGTCACGCCCGAGGCTACCCCCTATATGTAACACGGGACGTAGGATCACGAGTGATCTCAAGCTAACCCTGAGTCTGGCATATATCAAGCATACTGAAAAATGACTAAGTAAAACATGTACTATGCGGAAGCTAAAATAGTGGGTATTTGAAATGGGGGAAAACCCAACTAGTATGAATATATGAGATATAATAATAAGAGTTTAGTGATGACTGAAGCAACACTTAACAACTCGAGCTGAATCTACTATTACTTCTGAAAAGCCTCTAACTGAGTTGAGTTGTTGGGACATGCTCTAGCTAAATCTAACAAAACTGAAAACTGAAAGTAAAGACTGAAATAGAAAGTATGTCTATTGTCCTCAAAATATGAGGACTCACCGCTGAAGCTGCTGAAGTCGAACTGGGAATCGAACTAACCTTGATCTAGATGCTGAGTGCCTGAACATACATCATGAAACGATGTAGCGCAAAATATGCGTTGGTGCTTGGAATGTACAGAGCAAGCAGGATATAGATATTCTAAGCTGAACAATGCGTAATTGAGCAATGATATAATCTGAACAAGGATATAGATATGTAGTGAAGTATAACTGAAAGATAAACTGAATGCAATGACCAAGTACTAATCATGAAGATAACATGTTGAACTGTATGCTGAAGTAAATGCTGAAAACATGGTCAATGCACTAAGAGTCTGACTGTGGGAGCTACTATTAATCGACATAAATCACATGAGCTAAATGTGAAGTCCGATGTATATGCTCAATCGAGAGGACCCAATATACCTTGCCATGGGTATAGAGGCATGACTGTGGAGTGATCACTAATAATGATTCCCAACATAGGGGAATTATAATCCTACGCGGGCACATAGTTCTGGGACTATGAGGGTACGTTTGAACCCTAGTCCAACTCGGTGCTAAGTCTACTCCCAACTTAATACATATGAAGCTAAAATGCACTGAATACTGAATAGCTCAAAATATTGACATGCTAACTGAGAATGCAACATTTATATACTTAGAATGTGACATTCGAAATCTGGATTATGACTTTCTGTTTAACTGACCTAGCAAGTATAATTCATGAACTAAGAGAATTTACACAAACTACGGTTCTGAGTTTTATACAAGGAATTGTGCAAAGTTTCCAAGAAAATATTCTATTTCGACTAAGGATTCTACATCAGCAAAAATCATCATGAATCTCCAAGGATTTGTAAACCCTAGGTCTAAACAAGTTATGAAGAATCAAGGAACTGACTGAATTATAGGGACCTAGTGGATGAAAGGAACCCACTAGTGAAATCCCACATACCTGGTGACGAAATCTACGGAGAAATCCTTTGGATTTCGGGGTTGAACTTCGAAGAACACTCTTGCTTGTTCTTGGGAGAAGCGGTCGACTTTTCCTTTTATTTTCGCTCTAAATTGGGTGATTTGTTTGGAGAACGAGGATTCTGGGTATTATCTGACTAGATTATTAGGCTTAGACTGAGTAAAACGACGTAGTTTAGGCATCAAACGACGTAGTTTAAGTGCTCAATGCATAGGGGAAAAGACCAATGTGACCCTAACTTAAATTCTACCGAACTAACTTCAAGAGGGGCTTCACGGGCCGTCATGATCATGATGGCCCGTCTAGCAGCTCGTGAAAATGCCCTTCCCGATAGGGCTTCACTAAAATAGGCATAAAATTTTACTCGTAGCTTGGAATTAGGCAAACTCGATGGCATTAAAAGAGGATTCAAAGATCTTTAATTTAATAGGTCATGGGAAACCTAATTCATTTTGTACTAAAAGATATGACCGTTTGAAGTTGACCCTAAATTGTAAGTCTGACAAGTCCCCTTCACGGATGACTTTACGGTCTGTGTGAAGCTCCACGTACCGTTTAGACGTCTATGGTGCTTAACCAGTGACTTTAGGGGTGAAACCTCACTAAAAACTGATGAATTGACTTCACGACAGGCTTCACGGGCCGTCATGAGCACCACGGCCCATCAAGTGGGTCGTGAAGATGCTCTGCCCAACAGAGCTTTACTAAAATGTGCATAACTTTTTATTTTGTGCTCGAAATTGGGAAAACTTGGTGGCATTGGAAAGAGGACTCAAATACCTTTAATTTGATAGGTTGTGGGCCACCTAAATCATTTTTTACTGAAAGATATGATCATTTAAAGTTGACCCAAATCTCAAAGTCTATCAAGCCTCTTTCACGAGCCACTTCACGGCTCGTGTAAAGCTCCACATACTGTCTAGTGGTCGTGGTACTTCAAAGTAGCCATGGTGGTTCTGTGTCCCCCTCACGGGCCACTTCACAACCTGTGTGGAGCTTCACGGACCGTTTAGTGGTCAGTGGCCTTTCACATTTGTTGGGTGCACAACTACGAGAAGGGTGACGGGTCGTGGTCCTCTTTACGACCCATGGGCCCCCTTCATGGTTTGCCCTTCCCTATTGTTCAATATTAGTTCTGATTTGTTTTAGGTGTTACAATATCTCCCCCTTGGGGTCATTCGTCCTCGAATAAAGTCTAAACAAGCTGAGTTTGGAGGAAAGAGCTGAAATCCCTACCAACTGAATACTAGAAACTGATATCTAATTGAACTGAGTTTCATGAACATGCAAATATACTGAAATGCAAGGATAACTGAGGGAACAAGATATTGATACTGAATTGCACAAGAGTAAACTGAGAGACTGGAGAGGAACTACTACCTCATGCTAAAATGGAATCAGAAGGAAAGAGATGAGGATACTTGGCCATCATGGATGCTTTTGCTTCCCAAGTAGCTCCCTCTATGGACTGACTCCTCCATAAAACCTTTACTGAAATGACTTTCTTATTTCTCAACCTACGAACCTAACAGTCAAGAATCTCAACTGGCACCTCTTCATAAGTGAGACTATCTTTCACATCAGACTCGCTAATGGTACTATCGATGTCGGATTACCACACACTTTTTCAACAAGGAAATGTGAAAGACTAGATGAACCGCTGCTAGTTCTATTGGCAGCTCTAACTCATAAACCACATTACCAACCCTTTTCAGGATTCTGTAAGGACTTATATAATTGAGACTGAGCTTCCCTTTATTGCCAAATCTCATCACCCCTTTCATGGGTGACACTTTTAGGAAAACCCAATCATCGATTTCAAACTCTAAGTCCCTTCTCCTCACATATGCATACGACTTCTGACGACTCTGTGTTGTTTTTAGTCTATCTCTGATGAGTTGAACTTTCTCCATAGCCTCATAAACCGAATCAGGCCCAATCAAGGCTGCTTCACCTACTTCGAACCAACCAACCAGAGACCTGCATCTATGCCCATATAGTGCCTGATAAGGGGCCATCTAAATACTAGAATAAAAGTTGTTATTATAGGCGAACTTTATGAGAGGTAGGTGATCTTCCCAACTGCCTTTGAAATCGATCACACATGCTTTCAACATGTCCTCTAAGGTCTGAATGGTATGCTTTACCTGACCATCTGTCTGTGGATGATATGTTGTACTGAGATTTACCTGAGGATGAAATGTTGTACTGAGATTTACCTGAGTACCAAGACCATTCTGAAATGACTTCTAGAAATGCGATATAAACTAAGGACCTCTATCTGAGATGATATACAAGGGAACCCCATGCAACCTGACTATCTCATTGATGTAGTGTTTGGCGTAGTCCTCTGTTGAATTTGTAGTCTTGAAAGTCAAGAAGCGAGCTGACTTAGTAACTCTGTCCACTATCACCCAAATGGAGTCATGTTGTCTACGAGTACGAGGTAAACCCGTAATGAAGTCCATGTTTATCACTTCCACTTCCACGTGGGAATGCTAATCTCTTGAGTCACACCTACTGGTCTCTGATGTTTTACTTTAACCTTCTAATAGTTAGGACACTTAGCCATAAAATCTGCAATGTCCCTCTTCATGTCGTTCCACCAATAGACTTCTTATAGATCACTGTACATCTTAGTGGCACCCGAATGAATAGAATATTTGGAATTATGGGATCTGTAAGGATCTTCTGCCTCAACTCACCCACATTTGGAACACATAAGCGACTCTGGTAACGAAGTACACCAGAAGGCGTTCTTTAAGGAATTCAAGCTATCTTCTCTAACGAAGATTCAACTCTTTCTGGATGAACACATACTGAAGTCTCTTATGATCTGTGAACACATCAACATGAACACCATACAAGTAATGTCTCCAAATCTTTAGGGAGAACACTACGGCTGGAAGCTCGAGGTCATGAGTTGGGTAGTTCTTCTCATGGACCTTAAGCTTCCTAGAAGCATAGCCTAAGACCTTATCTCGCTGCATCAATACAAAACCTAGGACGACCCTAGATGCATCAGAATAAACCACATAACCGTCTGAACCCTCTTGTAGAGTCAAGACCGGAGCTGTAATCAACCTAGTCTTCACTTCTAAGAAGTTTTTGTCACACTCATCTAACCACTGAAACTTGACCTTTTTCTGAGTCAACTTGGTCAATGGGCAAGTTATGGATGAAAATCCTTCAACAAACCTTCTAAAGTAACCGGCCAAACCCAAGAAACTTCTTATATCTGTTGGAGAGGTGGGTTTGGTCCAGTGATGTACTACCTCAGCTTTTTGAGAATCCACTAGGATCCCTTCGCTGGATACTACATAACCAAGAAAAGTAATTGATTGTAGCCAGAATTCACATTTGCTGAACTTAGCGAACAACTGGCGATCTTTGAGAGTTTGCCGAACAATTCTCAGATAAGTCACATGCTCTTCTTCACTTCAAGAATAAATGAGGATATCATCAATAAAGACGATGATGAACAAGTCCAAATACTGTTTGACCACCTTGTTCATTAAATCCATGAAAGATGCAAGAGCATTTGTTAGTCCAAAAGACATAACTACAAATTCATGGTGACCATACCGAGTCCTGAAGGTTGTCTTCGAGATGTCACTATTTTTTACTCTGAGCTGATGATATCCGGATCTGAGGTCTATCTTAGAAAAACAACTAGCACCCTGAAGTTGGTCGAGCAAGTCATCAATTCTAGGGATATGATATTTGTTCTTGATTGTAACTTTGTTCAACTGTCGATAGTCAATGCACATTCTGAGATAACCGTCTTTCTTTTCAACACTGGAATACTCCATGGAGAGATACCAGGTCTAATTAAACCCTTATCTAGAAGGTCTTTCAACTGCTCTTTCAATTTTTGAAGCTCGGTTGGAGCCATTCTATAAGAAGGAATCGAAATAGGCTGGGTTACTGGGAGGAGATCTATTTCGAAGTAGATTTCCTTTTCGGGAGGAAGTGCGGGAAGATTTTCTCGGAACACTTCATGAAACTCATACTATTGGGACTAACTCAAGAGTTGGGGTTTCGGAGTTTGAATCCTTAACCCCAAAAAAAATGATAGATATACCCTTTGGAAATCATTTTCTAGCCTTAAGGTAAGAGATAAATCGACCTATAGGCGCTGAGCTACTACCCTTCCACTCTAAGACTGGCTCGTTTGGAAATTGAAACTGAACAATCCTAGTTCTACAATCGACTGAGGCATATTGGGAATGTAACCAATCCATGCCTAGAATGATATCAAAATCTACCATTTATAACTCTACAAGGTCTGCAGAGGTGACTTTCTGAGAAACTGTGACAGGGTAATTTCGTATACCCGTTTAACTATAATTGGGTCACCAACCGGAGTAGATACTGAGAAGGGTCGTGAGAGAGTTTCTGGATAGACACCGAAGTTTATTGCTATATAAGGAGTTACAAAAGAAAGTGTAGCCCCTGGATCTAGCAACTCATAAACATCTAAATGAAAGACTCTCAACGTACCAGTGACCAAATCGGGAGAATCTTCTTGAACCTAGCGAGCCTAAAGAGCATACAACCTATTTTAACGTTGATCACCACCTGTACCAGACGAGGCACCCTGCTGGGTGGGGTGACCCACTGGAGCTACTGAAGTAGTAGACTGAGTCTTGTTACCTCTTTGTCCTTGCCTAGCAGAAGAGCAATCCTTCAACCTGTAACTAGATTGACCACACCTAAAACACCCTTCCCTGCATGCAAGGCACTCACCCGGATGGTTCTTACCACATTTTGGACAAGTTGGGAAAGTCATTTTACCTGAAGTACTCCCCTAAGGCTTAAAGTCTGGTGCCCTGCCTTTATGATCCTATCGAAACCTGGGGGATGGAGCACTAGTTGATGAAGGTGCTGGGGCTGTAGACCTCTGTTGAAACTGTAAGCGATTTCCACCACTCGATCTTTGCTAAGAGTATTCATAATTTCATGTTTTAGCCTTCCTGTTGTCCTTAGCCATTTCTCTAAGCTTATCTCCCTCAACCTGCAGAGCATGAGTCATAAGTCTGGAGATATCCATATCCCCTAACAACATAGCATTCCTGCACTCGGTCTTTACCAAATTAGATACTCCAAACAAGAACTTGCTCGTTTATGCCCTCAAATCAGCAACCATGTCACTCCCCGAGGCTGACCTAGGATCAAGAATGACCCCAAGCTAACCCTAAGTTGGCATATCATTAGCAAACTGAACATATCTATGAAAAGATGAACTAATGTGGAAGCTAAATCATGATATAAACTGAAATGATGGGGAATGCCCTGTCTGAATATAAATACTGAATAAGAGTTAATAACACTAGACTATAACTTAAAAACTAAAGTTGAATCTAATTATGTCTGAATATAAGCCTCTAACTAACTAGAGATGCTGGGACATGTCCCAGCTAACTCTAGCAAAACTGAAATGAAAATGAAAGACTAAATGTAAAAGAACATGACTATCGTCCTCGAAGAATGAGGACTCACCACTAATACTGCTGAATATGGATCAGAAACCGATTTACACGTGATATGAATGCTAAGGACCTGAACCTACATCACGAGAAGATGTAGCGCAGAGTATGCGTCAGTACTTGAAAGGTACTAAGCATGCAGGATATGATAAAGCTGAAAAAACATCTAACTAAACAAAGCATATTGAGCAGTGATATAATCTGAACATGATACAGATACTGAAATACTGAAATATACTGGATATGAACTAAACTGAATGCAATGACCAAGTACATAGCATGCTGAAACTGAATACTGAAATATAACTGGAACTTGGTCAAATGCACTAGAATCTCACAGTGGGAGCTACTTATAACCGACATAAAACCACGTGAACTAACCGCGGAGTCTGATGTATACGCCCTATCGAGAGGACCCAATATACCTTATTAGGGCTATAAAGGCATGACTGGCGTGATCACTAAATCTGATGCCCACAAAGGAGACTTATAAACCTACGGGGCACGTAGTTTTGGGACTATGATGGTGACTGACCCTAGTCCAACTCGGTGTTAAGCCTACTCCCAACTGGAAATGTTTACAATACAACATAACTAAAATATACTGGATAGTTCAATATTCTGACATGGTAACTGAAAATGCAACATTAAAGACTGATAATGAAGCATTCTAAATCTGAGGCATGTATATTTGTTTATCCGTCTTAGCTAGTGTAATTCATGAACTAGACGAATCTACACAACTAGGGCTCTGAGTTTCATGCAAGGAACTAAGCAACAATGTTACGAAAACATGATAATCTGAGTAAGAGTACTACAACAACTAAATCACAACAATTTTCTAAAGTTCAAGAAATCTTAGGTCTAAACAATATATAGGGAAACAAGAATCTGACTGAATTCTAGGGACCTAGTGAATGAAAGGAATCCACCAGTGAAATCCTACATACCTGGTGACGAATTTCACGGAGAAATCTTTAGATTTTGGGGCTGGAACTGAAGAAAACTTGTTGCGTTCTTGGAGGGGTTGGTCGACTATTCTCTCTTCTTTTGCTCTAAGTTTAATTGTTTTAGGAAAATGATCGTTTTGGGTAAGTTCTGACTAAGCTACTAGGCTTAATCTGACCAAATTAACGTAGTTTAAGGGTTAAACGACGTAGTTTAGGTGTCCAACACGTAGGGGAAAAGACCAAACGACCCTTGACTTAAAAGCTGTCAGGGCCATCCACGGGCCTGACCGACGAACCGTAGGTTGGCTGACGGCCCATTTTGTCAGTCCGTCGATTGGCTTCAGAGACTGGGATCTAGGGGTCTGAACCATGAACCTGGACCACGGATCGTGGTCTCACCTACAGTCCGTAGGTACTGCGTGGTTCTGGACTCTTTCTGAAATTTCTGGCTGGAGTTGAGGTGACCAATCACGGACCCCACCTACGGTATGTGGGTCAACCTACGGTCCATAGGGGCCTCCGTTTGTGGAACCTGCAACTTCTGAAAATCTGCATTTCTGGTCTTTCTAGAATACGGGGTGTTACAAACCATATGTGGAGCATACCTGGAGAGTTGAGTGAACCTCAGTCTGTATTCTTTGTCTGACATTAAGCCCTGCTTCAAGTTCATAAATTCTTGAGCCTTAGCTTCCCTCTACCCTCTCCGGAAGAACCTATCCAGTAAAACAGTCCCATGTCACAGGAGATGCATTCTCTCCCCTGTTTTCCTTCCACTGCGTGAACCAAATATGAGTCACATCCTTGAGTTGATAGGATGCTAACTCAAAACTCTCAGTACCAGTCATTTGCATTATTCAAAGAATCTTCTTAACCTCATCAATAAAGTTCTGTGGGTTTTCACCAACCTTCGACCCTAGAAATTCTGGGGGATTCATACGAACAAAGTCTCGAACCCTAGCTACAATTAATCCACCACGGTGTTTGTAGGAACCAGGGCCTGCTGATTGTTCAGGTTGGCTACTGTCTGAGCCAATAGCTGGATCGCATTGCGAGAAACATGATTTGAAACGTACAATGATGGATTAGAAAGGAGAAGTGAATCACACCTCATGCATGAAGTGAAGTTTTTCTTAAAACACTTCGTAGCCTTCCCCTCATAGATGTGGCGCGCTTCACACCCATGAAAGAGACTCTACTTAGTGCGGCTTTCAGACACTTTAGAACTCTTCAACCTAATGCTCTGATACCAAGTTTGTCACGCCCCGAGGCTACTCCCTAGACGTAACACGGGACGTAGGATCACGAGTGACCCCAAGCTAACCCTGAGTCTGACATATATCAAGCATCCTGAAAAATGACTAAGTAAAACATGTACTATGCGGAAGCTAAAACTGTGGATATCTGAAATGGGAAAAAACCAACTGGTCTAAATATATAAGATATAATAATAAGAGTTTAGTGATGACTGAAGCAACACTTAACAACTCGAGCTGAATCTACTACTATGTCTGAAAAACCTATAACTAAGTTGAGTTGTTGGGACATGCCCCCAGCTAACTCTAACAAAATTGAAAACTGAAAGTAAAAACTGAAATTAAAAGCATGTCTATTGTCCTCGAAGTATTAGAACTCACCGCTGATGTTACTGAAGTCAAACTAGGAATCGAACTAAGCGTGATCTAGATGCTGAGTGCCTAAACCTACATCATGAAATGATATAGCGCAAAATATGAGTCAGTACTTAGAATGAACTGAGCATGCATGATATAGATATTCTAAGCTGAACAAAATATATAAGCTGAACAATACGTAATTGAGCAATGATATAATCTGAACAAGGATATAGATATGCACTGAAGTATAACTGAAAGTTAATTAAACTGAATGCAATGACCAAGTACTAATCATGAAGATAACACGTTGAACTGTATGCTGAAGTAAATGTTGAAAACCTGGTCAATGCACTAAGAGTCTGACTGTGGGAGCTACTATTAACAGACATAAACCACGTAAGCTAAACGCAAAGTCTGATGTATACTCCCCATCGAGATGACCTAATATACCTTGCCAGGGGTATAAAGGCATGATTATGGTGTGATCACTAATACTGATTCCCAACATAGGGGAATTATAATCCTACGCGGGCACATAGTTCTGGGACTATGAGGGTACGCCGAACCCTACTCCAACTCGGTGCTAAGCCTACACCCAGCTTAATACATATGAAGCTAAAATGCACTGAATACTGAATAGCTCAAAATGTTGACATGTTAACTGATAATGCAACATTTATATACTTAGAATATGACATTCGAAATCTGGATTATGATTTTCTGTTTAACTGACCTAGCAAGTATAATTCATGAACTAAGAGAATTTACAGAAACTAGGATTCTGAGTTTTATACAAGGAATTGTGCAAAGTTTCCAAGAAAACATACTATTTCTACTAAGGATTCTACAACAACAAAAATCATCATGAATCTCCAAGAATTTGTAAACCCTGGGTCTAAACAAGTTATAAAGAATCAAGGAACTGATAGAATTCTAGGGACCTAGTGGATGAACCCACTAGTGAAATCCCACATACCTAGTGATGAAATCTACGGAGAAATCCTTTGGATTTTGAGGTTGAACTTCGAAGAACACTTTTGCTTGTCTTGGGAGAAGCGGTCGACTTTTCCTCTTCTTTTCGCTCTAAGTTGGTGGAGAGGGTTCTAGGTATTATTTGACCAGATTATTAGGCTTAGACTGAGTAAAACAACGCAGTTTAGGCATCAAAATGACGTAGTTTAAGTGGCCAATGCTTAGGAAAAAAAACCAATGCGACCCTGACTTAAATGTTGCCAAACTGACTTCAAAAGGGGCTTCATGGGCTGTCATGATGGCCTGTCTAGTGGCACATGAAGATGCCCTGCCCAACACGGCTTCACTAAAATGGGCATAACTTTTTACTCATAGCTTGGAATTAGGCAAATTCGGTGGCGTTGGAAGGAGGATTCAAAGATCTTTAATTTGATAGGTCATGGGCCACCTAAATCATTTTGTACTGATAGATATGACCGTTTTAAGTTGACCCTAAATTGTAAGTCTGACAAGTATCTTTCACGGACGACTTAACCAGTGACTTTGGAGGTGAAACCTCACTTAAAAACTGATGAATTGACTTCAAGACAGGCTTCACGGGCCGTCATGAGCACCACAGCCCATCAAGTGTGTCGTGAAGATGCTCTGCCTGACAGGGCTTTACAAAAATGAGCATAACTTTTTACTGTGGGCTTGGAATTAGGCAAACTTGGTGGCATTGGAAAGAGGACTCAAATACCTTTAATTTTATTGGTTGTGGGGTACCTAAATCATTTTGTTCTGAAAGATGTGATCATTTAAAGTTGACCCAAACCTCAAAGTCTATCAAGCATCTTTCCTGAGCCATTTCACAACTCGTGTGAAGCTCCACAGACCGTTTAGTGGTCTGTGGCACTTCATATTAGCCATGGTGGTTCCGTGTCTCCCTCACGGGCCACTTCATAGTTCGTGTGAAGCTCTACGGACCGTTTAGTGGTATGTGGTCTTTCACCTTTGTTGGGTGCACAACTACGAGAAGGGTGACGAGTCGTGGTCCTCTTCACTGCCTGTGGGCCCCCTTTGTGGTTTGCCCTTCTCTCTTGTTCAATCTTAATTCTGATTTTTCTTTAGGTGTTACATTTAAGATCCTCTTCGGAGTCGACATGCCCCCAAGTCATTATTACTAGTTGGGCGGTATACGCTCCTGGAGTGGACTATCTAGCTGGAAGGATTTGATATATTGAGATCCACTTCAGAGTTGACACGCCTTTGGGTCACTCTTGCTAGCTGGGTTGGGAGTGGACTGATTGGTTGGGTGATCCATAATGATTTGTCACTTTTGCTAGCTAGGGTGGGATTTAACTATGGTTGTGGTTACTTGGGCGTGGAGCTCGACTTTCACTTCTTGGGTTTGGATTCGTGGCATTTCTCTGATGGTCTTATTACATTCATATGCATTGCCTATCATTAGTATACTTATTTGTTAATTGTATCCTCCGATTTTTATAAGGACCAGTTGGGTTATTTTTATTGTATGTACCTTTCGAACTTATGGGATCCGATTAGGTTATTGTTTGACTATATTATGTTCTATGTTATTGTTTTCTTGTTAGCTTATAGCTTTACAATTGTGGTTGTGGGTCCTCCTAACTCTAGATAGTTGACTTGGTATCTTAGTTGCTTGCGATTAGGTTGTTGGCTCATGTTTCAAGTACGTTCTTGACTCAGCTTCTAACTCCTTGTATCCTATTTCTACTCTTTATTGTGTATCTACTTTATTATCTTTTGTTTAGTCCCTTATTACTTGTTGTTTATGCTTGTGTTATCTTTTGAACTCAGTCAATTAATGTCTACTGAGAACCATATTTGGTACTCATACTACACTTCTGCTCCCTACAGATTCTAGTTTGAGTTACCGCGGTTGATTTGGAGTTGTGCAGAGCAACTTGGACCGCGGTTGATTTAGAGTCGTGCAGAGCAACTTGGAGTCTTGGGTACTAGGGTGATCTCCTGACATTCGAAGTTTCCGGTTTCCATCTATTTTTAAATATGCTTAGTCTTTATATTGTATTCAGAGACAACATGTACCTATATAGTATTTGTAAAAGTCTTGTACTCATATTTTAATTTGATGCTCGATTACTAATTGATGTTAGGTCTTGGAATGGTTCTTTATGTTGCATTTCTATTTATTACCCTTTCTTAGCTTCGTTATAAGTTTTATGCTTCCTGTTGTTGACTTCCATTTGGTAATCCATTGCTTATGGCTCCGGGCTAAGGGTTAGACTTACCTACTGGTGGGGTGTAGTAGGTGTCATCATGAACTGAAAAACTAGATCATGATGATTTGATATGTTGGATAACTTTATTGTTCTATTTCCATCAGCTATTCATGTGCTTGAATTTACTGATGTGAGTGTCCAAATTATAGTGACAAACCTGTTGTTAAGGACTTGTGAGTATGATTATGAAATTTGGTTTTGCTTTTATGTTGCACTTGATGTGGAAAGTTCTAATGGTGACAAATTAGTTGAGCTCCTCATTACAAAGGATGAATCAAGATATTGTTAATGCTATGAGATTTTTTTCTCTTACAAAACAAAATAACAAAATATGAGAGATAATGAATTTGATCCATTAATGGATGATGTCTCATCTTTTTTTGATAAACATGATATAATGATTTTGTAGTTGGATGCTAGCTACTTTTCAGGAAAGTGCAAGCGTAAATCTCTTGATGTTACATAATCTCATCATTTTTGCGTTGAGATTTTTTATGTCGTTATTGATTCGCATCTTTAAGGGCTTAATAACTGTTCTGATGATGTGAGTAGTACTAGCTTGAATCCAGTCAATTCATTTGGTGGTTTTGATAGGATCAGGATAATGAAGTTGAGTGAGTATTCTATGAATGAGTTTGGTAGCAATAAACTTCGAGATCTCAGTTGTCAGCTGTTGCGTCCAAAAGCACACGCAAGTGCACGTGGTCACTCAAGTAGTACAACGACTCTTTCGAGCCGGATTATCGAATCCAACGGACTTCAAATCACAGACAACAACTTTGTTAAGTTTAAAATAAATTTACTTATGTGGCAAACAATTTTAGAAACTTGATTATAATTACTAAGTTGAACAATCTCACAAATTAAGTACTACAATCAGACAGTTTTAAACAAGAGAATTTCACAATATGGGAAAGTAATTTAGGGTTGCAGCATAACCCAATTTCCGGCATAAAATTACTTTATCCTAGCATTCGATAGACTAACATCATTATGGATTTGCAAGGTTCATTTTCGATCATGGTCTCTAATCGCCTACCACCATTGACAGCCTAACTACATTGTTGAGCGGGGATAGACATGAACCAATGGCGGAGCATTAAGCTATTTTCTTGCATATTAATCAAGCGTGGTATATAGGTATAGGACTATCCTATATACAAAACACTCTAATTTTACTCTAGAGTGAACACACTTCTCACATTCTTTGGTCTATCCATCTATTCATCTTCCGAGTTAAAGAGCAGACAACAAATGTATCTTAATGTTGATCATGCATTAAAATAGTTAAACAAGAATGTAAGCATAAATCACAAGAAAGCCCATCTCAGGCTAGAAACAAATACTAATATACCATTAATTGTAGCTACAACCCTAGAAAAAGGGACTTTAGCTACTCATAGAACAAAAGATCATCAAGTAATGTTTATGGATCATGAAAGAGTTTACCAAAATGAAGGAGTAAAAGAAAAGCCCTAGAAAGGGTTAGCCAAATCGCCCAAATCGCTACTCTCCCGTCTTTCAAAAACTGAATGTTTAATGAAATAACACACTTAAACTATTTATAGTCTAAAATAAAACACGTGGCCGATTTCTGGTGTCCAGGTCCGCGACGCGGACCTATTCCCTCGCCTATAGTTGCACACAGATAAACCCTCTCCGCGACACGCTCCCATCGCTCACTCCTCTGTTAAGTGGAATTCCATTTCTGCATACGCGTAGTGGCTCCGCGACGCGGAGATGCTCCCTCGTGGTGTATTTTCCAGCTTCTTGGCCCCTTTTACTCCGCAACTTCGTCTTCTATTTTCTGACCTCTGACCAGGTGCCCTATTTTGGCTTGTTCTTCTTTGCTTTTCACCCTGAAACATCTAATCATATTGGTTAGAAGAAGCGACATCAAAAGACCCTCAAAACTTAATTCCGACTACTGAAAATGCTCTCGACTTAGCTATATATATGGGATAAATTGGTTATTAGGCGCATAAATACGCCCAAGATCACTACCCCACACTTACAACTTTGTTCGTCCTCGAACACTTCTACACTTTCAAGACGACAACTCTATTACACTACCCCTAATGGCATTTCATCTTTGGCCACAACAACTATCACAGCTCCACACAACATTACAAAAAAAAAAACTATGCATTCATTAGGACAACTCGTGCAAGACCATCTAGCCTCAAGAATAGACTCTTATAACGCAGCAAAATCATGCACAACTTGTGGATCCCCAGATACATCAGTTATCAAACCTCATTAAACATGTGCCCTCACCACAAATGAACACCCTGATTTACTCACACATAACATTTTCATACAAAAATGGGTGCGGGAAGCAATTTCGCTCACTCTCGAAAGAATTCACATGCCACAACCAACGAACCATCGGCCTGCCCTTAGTGTACTACCTCACTACTATTGAGAATACGGAAGTTCAAGATCAATTAGGTCTTTTAAGGGTTGTAATGCAGGCTAGGGGACCGGTAGGAACTATTTTTCAGATATACACAGTGACTGCATTCCCAAGCGCTTTAATGCACAACAAACTTCATTTTTGGACCTTCTTTCAATAACCTCCTCCTTAAGCTTCTTTTCTTCTAACCATTGGCCCCTTGTAGCAAAGCATTTACATTCACCTCTCCCCACCATTTTCATTCTAACTTCACTCAACAAGGTTTATTCATTTATTGATTTGTATATATGTATAACTATTTTTTATTTTTTTTATTTTTTTTCCTTTATGAACCAAACTTGTGCTGGGGCTTGCCACTAAACTTCTGCTTCCTTCATTCTTGTTTACACAAAGAGCTTAGGATCTTTTGGATCAAATTTATAGGCCAAAGAAGGAATGGGTATTAGCTTTAAAAGAGGCTACCAAAGAATAAGTTCAAGGCTCGAAGGGGTTAACTAGGGATATACATCAAGGTGGGTACATGAAGGCACAATCAGGGCTAACAAAGAATTGCCTATATCATTTCCCAAATTCCTTATCCTCTTTTTTCGCTATGCAGACACACCAGGCAAGTTCTGGACCTCAATTAATAGCAAGGAATGCACAAATCATACACACTTGGTACACATTCAACTCAGAACGGATCATTATATACTACTTCCCAGTCACTGACACAAATCACATGCCAATTAGAGTCACATAAAAGAGCTTAGATGTCTCAACACAAAGTCATCCAAAGTTTTCACTTTCAATAAAATTTAAAACTTAGTTGTGCCCTTAGCCAAAAACCAACCCTACCGACCCAAATGAAGAAAACTACCCTTAAGATGGTCGTCATCCATCTATCATAGGGCGGCTTGACTCAACTATGACACTGACTCAATCCTAAGAAACAAAATCTCTTTTTTTTCTTACGGTTCAAAGGGACTATCCTTGGCTAAAGAACCGAAAACAACTACCAAGGAACCCAAAACAAAATAGCAAACACAGACATAGTCCCCACCCCACACTTATAACGCAACACTATCCACATTGTGACAGAATTCAAAAAGAAAACAAGGTAAGGCGGGTGGACTTCCCTGATCATTTATCTATGTCGGCATCACCACCGGTGCCTTCAATCGCCAAAAGGTCACCCTCCTCTGCTTCTGAATCAGATTCACTATCTGACATGGTTCGCCTCTTATCCTCATCGATTGGGACATCATCCCATACGGGTTCGATAAATGCACGTCCAAGTCCTAGTAATGCCTCAGCCTGTTCATTCAGGGGGTACTTAGTTGCAACTTCATCCAACTGCTCCTGAGTTGAAGCTCAGCATCCATTTCTATGACGCAACATCTCCAATCCAACATGTGCGCCATGATCATCTCATCCCTCCAGTTGCACTCCGCTGTGGTGAGGGTTGGTCCATGCATGTTCTCTGGCCCCTTTGTCTTTGTGACATCTAGGGGTGTGGTGAACAGAGGCGCCATGTAGTCCACACTCTCCTCTGGAACTCCAGTTCTTCTGCACAAATTAGTAATTAGTCCCCCAAATGCATACATTCGACCTCGATGCACTCTAGCCTTGCGTATGGTCAATTTCAGCACTGCTCCTACATTGATGGGTAGGTCCTTCATTAAAGCATAGACCAAGCATACTCGATCTCTCGTCACCTCGGTAAAATACAGCCCTGGTATCAGACAGTTCATGATAATTTTTAACCATACCCGAGCTTCCCGATTCATGTGAGCATAAGGATATGACTGGTGATAACCATGATGCCCATGCCGAATCTATTTCACGGTGGACTGCGCCCCACACAAAACATGTCGAATATGTTAATATGAAGGACTGATATTGATCCACGTGAAGACATCCGAAGGGGCATCTGTAGTCCCTAAGAGTTGATTTATCGTTGCAGGTGTCAGAGGGACCTCCACACCCCGCACTGTCACAAAGTGAGAACGGGCATCGGGCTTCCAATTTGCGTAGAATTCCCGCACCACACTAACATTACACTCTGATGGATCCTGAAAAATGAAACCCATGTGCAGCTCTTGCAGGCGACGCATAATGTGTGGGAACTCCCTCTCCAAGTTGATATCATCAAGTATCACATCCGAGAAGTACTTGGCTTTCGTGTGTGATTTGTACCACTTCTTACCCTCCGATGTGACAGCCTTGGCCCCGTAGCGCTGAGTTTGTCCTCTTAGGACTGCGGGTGCCGGGGGAATTGTGGTGCCCGTTCTTACTCTCTTTCGACTGCTAGACGCCACCGCTTTGCCCGGCCTTTGTGTGCTAGACATGGTAACCTGCAATTAGACAAAACTCATATCAGTTATTGAGGCTCAATAATGGAGAGCCACCCCACACCTATTCTCGAGCACAACTTAACAAACACCACGGTACTCAGACTTCCCAATGGTATTTTCAACATATGATTCACCTAATGCACCCCAATCCAAACATAGAAACCCAAACATCTCAGATTCTACTCAAGAATTCGAACCAACACCCATTCTTCTACTTCAATCACTTTCCCCATTACCAAGTTGCTACACAAGAATTCACAACCCCCCAATTATTAATTTCCCCAAAAAGTTTTCCTCACTAGAATCATCCCATTGAACTCCAGCAGATTTTTTTCATCAACCAAAGCCATAAAGGAGCAGAAAACCACAAATGGGCAACAATTTAAATATATCACAAGAACTCATCCATCACATGCATAAAGACAAGCCCTACTTTTGTGAATCATCCCAACAAAGGAAATAAAAGATTAGGACACATACCTTGCGTGCTTAGACCCACAAAAAGTGAAGAACTTGGGGAGAAATTTCCACTTCACGACACGGATTTGATCTTAGAAGGAGTTAGGGTTGAAGGGGAAAGGAGGAGAAGGCAATTAATCAAGGAAAATGGGGAGAAAGAGACGGATTTGGGGAATAAAACGGAATGGGGATCAGGTTTTTACCCAGTTAGTTGGGTAAAACTCGACTTTTTAATTGAAAACTACCCGAAAACTTACCAGGTCCACGACGCGGAGCTGTCGCGGACATGCCTTGCTGTTTCGCCGCTGTGCTTGGGGCCTTCATCAGATGGAGGAAACAAGTCCGCAACGCGCTCTTGTCGCGGACTCCACTGGTTTACACTAAGGCTGGCAATTGGACAAGACCGGATCAACAGGACCGGTTTTATCGAAACCGGGACATGTTACCAGATTTATTTACCAGAACCGGTTTTACCGAAAATTTCCAAAGGTTCGGCCCTGTCCCTTAGTTACCGGATAGGAACCGGTTTGGACCGGCCCGGAACCGGTTCTTACCGGATCATTGTGTACTGATATTTTTTATTATTATTAACTTTAATTATTATATAATGTTAGATTATTAATTAATAATATTATATTATTAAAAAACTTCAATCTAAAACTTTAAACTTTAAAGTTTCAATTGAATTTAAGTTTAAACTTTAAAGTTTAAAATTGACTTTAAAGTTTAAAGTTTAAAATTGACTTTAAAGTTTAAAGTTTAAAGTTTATATTGAAAATTTGAATTGAAAGTTTAAAATTGACTTGAAAGTTTATATTGAATTTAAAGTTTAAACCTTAAAATTCAATTTTATATTAAAGTTTAAAGTTTAAACTAATATTAAAATAATTGAAAATTAAATTTGTAAAATGCCTTGGATAGTTGGATTAAATATATAAGACTATTTTAAAAGAAAATCAAGGCAAATAGCCGTATATTTATTCAAATAAATAAATTGTACAATACAAATATTAGAAAGAGACAAAGAGTACGTAATCTAGGTATTGATTATTAATTATTGTACTAAGTACTAACTACTAAGTAGTAAGTACTAACAATTGAAACTTTTTTTAAAATCTTTTCGTAACTTTTGTATCATTTCAAAAGAAACATTTTTTGGAACTTGTATTTGTCGTTCTTCTTCCATTGCTTCCATACCATCATCACTATTATCACCAAATATTTCATCTATTTCGTCTTCTATTTGGCTATTTAATTGTGGTAGTCTGGTATTTCTTCTTTCGGCATTGACCCAATCTCGAAACAACACCGATATTTCCAAACTATCCTTTGCTAATGAATATCGATGATCTCCAATCATAAATCTCGCCGCACTAAAGGCTTGCTCCGAAGCGACCGATGATGCTTGAATCGCTAGCACATCTCGAACAATCCTAGCAAGGGTCGGAAATTGATTTTCACGATTCTTCCACCATACTAATATTGGAGCTTGAAGTTGTCCTTCTTCATGCCTAATATTTTCCCGTGCCGAATTGAAATATAAATTAAAATTATTATTAGTAGATGATTCAAGCTCAAGATAATCATCCATCCAATCATCCGTATCATCGCTTCTAGGTTTACATGATGGAGGTTCAACTATTGGAATATTTTTTTCCATAGATTTATATGTATTATATAACTCTCTAGCTTTTATATATATGCTACTTTTACAATCTTCAACACTAGGAGTTTCATCATCTTTAATTTCTAAATTTGCATAAATCTT
>JAJOOR010008553.1:0-42238 GCA_036250505.1 Solanum acaule | reverse complement strand
AGGTCAAACTTTTTGGCTAATAAAGTAGTAGGTAATTAATGGTGTTAAATTGTCCAATAATATAAATTTTAAAGGTACAACCATAAAAGAAGAATGTACAACACTATCTAAGCACATATCATCCAACACTTGTCATGTACTAATTCCCACTTATTATATATAGTAATATCAACATTTTAAAATAAGTTTCCTTCCCAAAAACCAACTAAATTGTATTAAAATGTTTTTTTTCTTTTAAAAACAAAACTATTGTAGGAGACTTACTCCCTAAGAAGTGCTCATTACCCCTTGAATTTGAACCTTTTTATTCAGTGTACACCTAAATTATATTCCGTTTTAATTATCCCCGAACTTGTTTATTCCTCAATCGCGTGCACCTTTATTGTCCACCTGGCGTAGAAATTGACAACAAACTCTAGCAGGTGCATGAGGAAGTAAATTTTTGCCACATCAGAAAGCTACAACGGTAAAAAACATAAAATCTCCATTTTTCTTTAATTTTTGGCATCTTTTCAGAACTTTCTCTCTCTATTCTCTAACTATTTATTCTCCTTAATCCCTTCTCCCTTTTCAAATTTCAAATTTTTTCTCTCTTTTTCGTTTTAATTGCATTTGCTAAATCCATGAATTATGGCGAAATTTTAAACGAAAAATAGGGCAAAATATAAATGAAAGTAAAGGAAATAAACAATAACACTTACTTGGTACGAATTTCAGACAAATTTGAAATTTAATCGACCAACTTCACGTCTAAGAAGACCCAAATCCAAAAATAGTTCCGCAAAATTTGCCCTTTACTCTGCGAAATCGACCAACTTCACGTCTTAGAGAGCCAAAAGCTTTGAAATCTGCAAGAACTTCACGTCGCCGATTACAGTTCTTAGAGCTAAGGGAGAAGTTTTGAATTTAGTGAGAAGCTTAGTCCGAAAGTTTTAGGTGAGAAGCTTAGATGAGAAGGTTTGATATTTATTTTTGCCATATTTATTTATCTAGGTGGCTATTATTTATCCAGCTAGAAATCCACATCATCACTTTTGTCAACCTGTCACGCGCGTGTAATCACAATTGGAGTAGGTGGACAATAAAGGTGTACGCGATGGAGGAATAAACAAGTTAGGGGGGGGGGGGGTAATGAAAACAAAATATAGTTTAGGTGTACACTGAATAAAAAACTTCAAGTTCAGAGGGGTAATGACCACTTTTGCTTTTTTTTTCTTTTTCATTTTGTTACTTTTGCATTCACAGTTGTTCGAGCTATTTGATATATAGTATACACCAAAGGCAAGAATGTCTACCTCAAAAGGCAAAATAATTGAGAAGAACTTGGAGAAGTTTGGTAAATACGAAACAAGAGATAAACAACTGAACAAATGACATTAAAAACCAACAAAAAAGTGAAACTTGATACTAGGCAAGAAAGATTCGAGGCCACAAGTAATCTTTGAATGTTGAAGGACAAAGAGGATCAACTCGAACACATATTGGAGAAATTCGAGGTTCCTAAAAGGATAATATAGACTATTTATTTACTCCTTCTTACTTGCTATTATTTAGTAGAACGTTTGGATTTAGGATTTTTACAGATTCATTACTCAGAGTTCGTTTAATATTTTCATCACTACCTTTTGTTTTGTTAGTCTTTACTCTTTTTTTTTTCTCTAGATATTCAAATAAAAGAAAATTTAGTTTACCCTAACACATATTGATTGAGAACTGATCTGCCTAACTTTTTGTTTCAGATTGAAGAAATTTTAAGTTCTTGAAAGAATGATATAGCACTCTTGTCTCTCTTTGACAAAAAAGAGTCTAATTTATTTTAAAACAAACAAAACTCATGGATGAATTTGGTTAAATTTGTGCGAGTTAAGATAAATTAAAAGGAGATTGAATAATAACTTATTATACAAAATTTGCAGAGATCATGTAACAACGTAATAATGTAATAATATAACAACTGGAAATAGTTCCTTCTAGACAAGATCTGTTAATCTTGTATTGGGCTTTTTGGTTCGTGTACTTCTCCTTAGCATGGTCTCAGGCCCAAGAACGTCTTCAGTTGTGTCTAGGCCCAACTCGTTATCAGAATTCATAACAGATCAAATGTATAGTTAAATTTGAACTAATCAATAGATTTATCCAAACTCAATTTTCTTCCATTTGATTGTTTGTTTTTTCATAATTTGTTTATTTGTCAAACCAAACTTATAGTAATGACTTTTTTTTTAAAAAAGATATTACATATGGTTGTATCTAAGTAGCAAATAAAACCTATTTTTGTCTTATTTTTTTTATTAATTGGAAAAAAATTCAAAATTAAAGTTGTGTTATAATTATCAAACAAAACGATAGTTTGCATAATTATATCAAATGTAGAATTTTTTTTAGGAACTGTTATATCACTAATAGAGGGTGAATTTCAAAAACGTTCGCTATATTAGGTAAATATAGTGTATAAGACCTCATTTTTAAATTAAGATTAAGATGTTTGAATGAATAAATCTTAATGATTAAGATGTTTTTCAATAACTGAATGTTCATACTTTATTTATTATAAATTATAGAGGTGATTGGTAGTAGGGATGGGCGGCAGATAGTGTAATGACCCGGTTGGTCATTTTTTAAAATTTTCGTAAAATTACCATTTTACCCCTCCCGATTTTTACCTCGAGTTCTAATTTCCGATTGAGTTTTGAAAGTCTGTTTTGAGATTTGAGTAAAAGTTGAGAAATTGGTAAGATTTGAATTTGAAAGGCTAAAGTTATTAAAAATGTGTTTACATAGATCTCAACAATTTTGTAAAGCTTCTGTGAGATATTTTCCTAAATAATATACAATCAAATATAAAATGCGTGAAGTTTTACTAGTAGAAAATTTAGAAGTAAATTATGTTGTTGCTTAGATTGTACTCAAGTCAAATCTTTTTGCTAGCTCGAAAGAACTCATATCACTTATTAAATTAACTTGAAAAATACACTCAGCTATTCTGGCAATTGTCATTATTAACTATATAAATGGATCATGCTTTAGGCACATTATAACTTTTGATTATTTTTAACTATTTGAACCTTTTCTTAATACTATATCTAACATATGTATATATTTCAGGGAAAAAGGACAAATATACCCCCAAACTATCGTAAATGGTATGCAGATACCCTCCGTCATACTCTAGGGACATTGGTGCCCCTGTCGTCCAAAAACTAGTTCAGGGGTATATTTGTCCTTTTTCCCTATATTTTATGGATGGAAATGTTATGAAAAATACTTTATCAGTAACATTGTAGGGAATTGTTTTAAGCTCGAGGCTTGTTAATGAGACTCCCTTAAGAATATTTCACATGATGTAAATGCATCCTCAGTATTCAACAAGCACTTATGATAGATAACTAGGAAAATATTTACGCAATGATCCGGTTGGTCATTTTTGGGAAATTACCATTTTACCCCCCCCTCCCCCCTATTTTGACTCTAAGTTGTTTCTAATGGAGTATTGAAAGTTGGTTTCGAACTTCAAGTTTAAAGTTGAGGATTTGTGAGTTTTAAATTTGAAAGGCTTAAGTTGCTTAAAAGTGGGTTTCAGAGTCTTTTGGAGTTTTGAATGTTGGAATAAAATTCCGTCAATTCCTTTAGTTTCGGGATGCGGAAATTGGTCTATAAAAGTTGTCGATTTCAGATTTAGAATCTTCTTGAGGATTTGAGGTCTTACGTTGTGGAATTATGAAATTGTGGAAATTTAGCCTTTGGGTTGACTTTGGTCAACATTTGGGGTTCAGATGCTTGATCGAATTTCGAGAGTTCTATTGGATTTGGATAATTTTATTTTGAAGTGAGGTCTTGGTTTAATTTTTAGAGGTCCCAAGCTAGTTTTAGCCTTTTTAGGCATTGTGTTAGTTTCTTGTGGTTTCTAGGATGTGGGGTGAAGGAGACCTCAGATTCATATTTTAATGGTTCCATTGAGTCCGGAAAGTCGAGTATTATTGGTTTGCATGTATGATTTGTGTGTACAGGGTCTGAATGAATCCCATGGGTCTATTCGATGATTTATTCTGGTTGAATTTTCTGGTGTTTGCTAACCTCACTTTTGCGAAGGTTAGTCCGCTTAAGTGAACCTTGGCAAAAGTGAATGGAGCATCGCTTTTGCGAAGAAGTCTACTTCAGCGGGGTTCACTTAAGTGAACTAGAGGCTACTTTTGCGATGTCCGCTTAACTAAAATGAAGATTTTGAATTGATTTTATTCTTTTTTTCGAAATGGTTTCGACAAATGGTATCAGAGTTAGGTTCATAGGTCTCATGTGTGTACAAGCCAAGTCTAAGTAGAGACTGGAATGTTGTGCCGATCTCTCTCATTTCTAGCCAGAGTTCAACTTCTGCTAGTCTCCATTGCTCCTTTCTTAACTCTTCGTCTCTTTGTCATGGTATATATATCTTGCCGTACCTAACTACTCTGTTTGTCTCAATTTATGTGACGTAATTTGACTGTTTGGATTGTTTTCATTTATTTCTCTATACTTCATTGGATTGTTTTCTTATTGAACTAAGGGTCTATCCAAAAAAAACAATAAATGTCAAGTAGTATGATATGTACAATATATGTGTGAGTACAATAAATAAATAAATAAATAATTATATTTATTACTTAGCTTATTGATTACTTAGCTTTTTGATTGATTTGATATATATACATATTTATTGGAAACAACCTCTCTACCTCCATGGAGTAGTTGTAAGGTTTGGGTACACTCTATTCTCCCCAGATTTCACTTGGTGGGATTCCACTGGTTATGTTGTGGTTGATCATGCTATGTAAAAGTTATAGTTGTTTCTCTCAGGGTCGATACAACATGGTGGGAGCTCAACCATCCATGGAAATTGTAGTTAAGGAACACATTATGACTATATTGGACCACCATGCTGGAAAATTGACAGAGAAGATGGTCGAAGATCCGATGACAATTCCAGCAAGTATTTCCAACGGATGGAAGCTCGGACTTATTGATGATGAACTACCTGATACTTTTTGTAGTGAGGATCCTCTTTTCACTAATTGTGGTATGAGTAACTTATTTAATTAGTTTCCCACTATAGCTTGCTACAAGGAATAAATATAGGGCTCCGCTCTCGATTAACAACTAGATTTCACTAGAAAACATACACTTATATATTCAAGGGTGGATCTAAGGCCTCGCGAGGGTGTTCATCTGAATACATAAGTGTCATAAATATTTCCACATGTGTTGAAGTAGTTGAGAAATAAAGTAATATGTATGACACCTACATAAAAAAAAGTTGCACTTATGGTATGTTATCTAGTAGTAGTTATTATAAATCAACTCATCCCCAATTCTCAACCAACTCCAATATAATTTTTAAATGAACTGCATTTTATGTTGGGAGCTTCCATATATATAATTTAGTCAATCTCATTACGTACAATCTAGTCATAGATGTAGTTTTGCATCAAAATTTGGAAGTTTAATATGCTTCAGCAACCACTACCAGTGATCTCGGGACCAGGTCCCTCGACAGAATAGCAGTGCAGTAAAAGTGCAAAAAATAAATAGCACAATGTAAAACATGCACAAGAGTTTTACATGGAAACCCCCTTGCTCAAGGGCGGTGAAAACCAGGACCTGTCCCTATAGGCTTTTGAACCCAAACTCCATTTCACTCAAATGGAGCAACGATTCAGATTATAACTTCTTGCAACCTAGGAATTTACCTCTAAATCCCTTCCCTTTCAATGTAGTAACTCTACCACAAAGAAAGCAACTAAGCAGATACCACACTGCACACTAAGCTACCTAACTCTAGATAACTTAGAATTTGACTAATTCGATACAACACTACCCACTAAATTAG
Organism: Solanum acaule; assembly: GCA_036250505.1. NCBI lineage: Eukaryota > Viridiplantae > Streptophyta > Magnoliopsida > Solanales > Solanaceae > Solanum > Solanum acaule. The sequence continues at coordinate 36,378 of JAJOOR010008553.1, read as the reverse complement.
TTACGCTTAACTGACTTGGACTTTTAGATGAACAGAACAAAAAATCTAATTCCATTATAATATACGAATAGATTTACAATTTAAGCACATAAGATACACAACTCCAAATACAACAAGACGCTTCAGTACTCAATCTGGTCCCTTGTTGATATGAGCAGTGTTGTTCCTTGAAGATGGTCTTCTCTTTTCAAGCTTGTGAATTTTCAGAGAAAATCCAAGTTTTGTTTGCCAAATCTTAAGTTTGTGTTTTGTGTTGAGAGATTATATCAAAATGAACACAAACTCCTTGGGACCGCCATTGACTGAGACCTTGTCTCTCTGGAAAGACGTGCACCTACCACATCAGAAGTGACAACTTTTCTGATAGCTGTCTTGTCGTCCTTTCACATATGCAGTCTTGAAGGGACCAGGTCCCTTGCAAACTTTTCTTAGTGAGTTCTTGAGAGACTTGCTGGCTCCCTCTCCTTTTGAATGAATGATTTAATTTGTTGTTTGTCATGTTGACTAAGTGTAATGACCCTCCTGGTCATTTCTGTGTCTTGCCTTCTGTGTGTCGTTTAGAGCGTTCCTATAGTGACCCCAAGTCATTTATGACTTGCTAGGACTGACAGTTCGGTCACCTGGTCGTTCGTTTGGTTTTGGTGCGTGTTTTTGTGTTTTGGAGCTTATGAACCTTGAACGATCATTTTCGATCAAAAGTTTAAGAAGATGACATCGGAATCCATTTTTGACGATTCCATCAACTCCGAAAGGGTCATTTTAGGCTAGTAGCATGGTCAGCATGATTCTCGAGGTTTTCAGTGTGAGTCGGTGCGATTAGGCGTTTTAACTTTAAGTTTAAGCCTAAGTTTGACTTTGGTCAACATTCTAAGTAAACGCGCTCGGATGAGAATTCCGTCAGCGCGGTTAGCTCCGAAATGTCAAGTTTGGTCTAGATTGACCTTTCTTTTGTGTATCGAGATTTTTGATATTTTTCGAAGCTCTTTTGTGGTTTTTGACTTAAATTGACATTTGGGTGTGGGACCCACTTTTTGTCAAGACGATCTCGTATGAAAATTTTGACTGTGCCATTGAGTCCGAAATATCAAATTTAGTATGGTTGCATATTTCTTTTGCGTGCACAGGGTTCCGAATGAGATTGAAGCACCCCGTCGGAGTTTTTAGTTTTTGGAAAATTGCAGAAAATTTGCTATAAAATGCAGATTCATCAGCAACATTTCCCAAACTTAAAACCCTCATAACTCTCTTATCTTTCATCCGAATTAGGCGATTCAAAGTGCGGGAGCTTCGTATTTTTGATGGTTTCGCTGTAGAGTGTTCGGAAGTTGTTGAGTGCACATAGTTCAAGGTAAATTTTGCGATAAACCTGACTGCTGTACCCTTTTACGAGCTTTTATTTTTGGCATCCTTGTTTTGGTCATATCTCACTCATTTTAGCTCGGTTTCGGGTGATTCGAAGTACCACGTGTTAAGAATTGTCGTGGCTTCATCGTAGAGTGTTCAAGGAGTGTTGGGAACCATTAGATCCTTGTAAATTTCGAGTTTAGATTGCTGCAATGTTTTCTTTTTAGTTGATTAAAGTGTGATTTTCTTGCTTGTTGGTTTTTGCTGTGTTTTGATCCCCGAATTGTGTTCCATTTTGGAATACAAGTTTGGGGTGCTGTTTTGTGTGTCTTGACCGAGTCAAATTCGGACAGTTCGGTGCGGGTCCCACTATTCAAGTTTTGACTCCAAAATTGACCCATCTCCGTTTGTTGTGATTTTGGTGTCTAAACGACCATAATAACATTGTGAATCTATTTTTGATAGCGAGGCAGCGTTTCGAGGTCGTTCGGAAAGGGAAAGATCCGGATCGGCCTATAGGTAGGCTACAGATTCCCTCTCTTAGATTAAACTCGAGAATGTGAATGCATGTTGATTAGTTGGGATTTGGGTTGGGTAGTTATTGAATCACGTTTAGGTGTTTAAAAATCATGTTTTTGGCCTATTTTGAGAATTATCGGGTAACTGTGAGCATGCTTTGTGTTATTAATTGACCCTCCTTGCTATGTGGAGTGCTTGCATGTTAATTATTGTTTATTTGAAGCATGTTCGGCCTGAGTTTAGGTTTGACTAGGGCTTGCCTTAGAAATACGTGATTCGGATATGATAGGCCTTAGTTTTACCCCGACGTCGCTCGACTGACTTAGATCCCTGTAGACTGGTGTAGCAGACTTGAGTCTGATAGTTTAGGCCTTAGTTAGGTGAACGCTTGCTCCGACTATAGTTATCCTTATTTTCCCCGATGTTACGGCTTCACGAGTTACGTCGGCGACACTAATTATGCTTCGCGATTTGAATTTGATTTTCGATTCGGTTCCAAGGACTTTCATTGATTGGCTAAGTGTGGATGGCGTTCCATGGACATTATGAGTGTGGATCGATTAAGACTCTTTCAGTAGCTACATTGGCACATTTATAGAGCATCCGATCTAAGGTCCGGCCTCTATTGCCCAGATACTTATATAGAGCATCCGGTTTAAGGTCCGGCCTTTATTGCCCAGATACTTATATAGAGCATCCGATTTAAGGTCCGGCCTCTATTGCCCAGATACTTATATAGAGCATCCAGTTAGAGTTCTGGCCTCAGTTACTTGATACTTGTGATTAGTTACTTGGGTACTTCTGGTGAGCATCTAATTTGAGGTCCGACCTCCGTACTGTCAGATTCTACTAATTAGGGTTGAGGTTCTGGTTCGATGTTCTATGTTCTTGGGTTCTTATATGCAATTCTCTTTAATTAGTTATAGTTATTCTGTGTACTCGTTGGGCTTATGGGGGTCCGTTTAGGTTTTTATTTAACTTTCGCACGAGTGTACCTTCTGGGCTTATGGGGTCCAGTTAGGTGTAGTTAGCTTATAAATTACTTTAGTTAGTTCTTTCTGCACTCGTGTGCATTCCATTGTTAGTTAGATTTTCGTTCTTGACTTCGGTTTGTGTTGTTCCTTCTTTTCATATTGCCTTTACTTTTTCAAGTTCAGTCGGCCTATGATGCCTACTGGGTACCTGTTGTTTTGGTACTCATGCTACGCGCTGCATCTATTTTGTGATGCAGGTCCGAGCACCAGTGGCCAACATTGATCCAGTTTAGAGTAGTCTGATCTGGAGACGGGGGTGAGCACACGGCGTTTTGTACTATTTCAGTCTCCATCTATGTATATAGACTTGTCTTTTACCTTTTGAGACAGTCCAGTCTCTGTGGTCCACTTTTGGGACTTGTACTCATTTTGTGAGTAACTTTGTACTAGTGATTTCCAAGTTCTGGGAGGGATTTTTATTTGTATATATATTTTGGTTTGCTTCCGCCTGTTTATGTTGTTATCTTAAATTTTGCCTACTCTTGTTTAGTTTCTGCCCTCAGACCCATTACTTGTTGTTCCGGGTTACGGGTTGGCTTACCTACTGGTGGGTTATAGTAGGTGCCATCATGATTCGAGGAATCGGGTCGTGACAAGTTGGTATCAGAGCCTCAGGTTCTAGTATAGTCTTGCGGATCGGTGCGGAGACGTCCGTAACTTATCTACGGGAGGCTACAAGATGTCTTTAGGAAGATTTCCTCTTTTGTGTCACTTTCATGCAACGTGTCTTATTGGTTCTTTGAAATCTCACTTGTTTTACTCTTTTGCAGGATGGTTCGCACGTGAAGCAGCATGGCCGGGGGTGATGCACCCGAGCCTGCAGACAGAGCCCCAGCTTAGGGTAGACGCCGACCCCGAGATCGAGGCAGGGTCACAACACTGGCTCGAGATAGGGAAGAGGAGTCTCAGGCAGCATATGTACCTCTACAGCCAGTGGGGCCGAGATCAGCCCAGCCACCACCCACCACCCACACCAGCTGTAGCTCCTGATCTTCATGCCCTGCTGACTCAAATATTAACAGCTATTGGGGAGATGCGTCAGGCACCAGCACCAGTCCCATCTCCAGCGCCGCAGGTCAGCCTGCCGCAACGGCACTAGAGGTTCATTCGCCACCAGTTCATGTGACCACCCTGCCAGACTTAAAAGGACAGAGAGATGCCACTGCGCGAGCAGAAGATGCTCGGGGTATTCCAGAGGTTGGCACCGCCAATATTCTCAGGGGTGATTGGGGAAGACGCCCACGAGTTCCAGCTCACTTGCCAGGAGCAGCTATAGTCATTAGGCCTCTTGGAGTCAAGAGGAGCCGACTTCACCGCTCATCAGTTTCGTGGGCCAGCCAGGTAGTGGTGGTGCACGTATCGAGAGTTCAGGCTAGTTGGATCGCCTTTTATATCTTGGAGTGAGTTCTCAAAGGCTTTCTTGGCTCGGTTCATGCCACGGAGCGTCAGGGATAGGCTTCGTGATCAGTTTTCCAGATTGGAGCAGGGCCCTATGACCATCTCAGAGTACGAGAAGAGGTTCCATGAGTTGTTTCGACATGCTACCATGATCCTGCCCACGGAGGAGGAGAGAGTTCGTTGTTTTGTACGTGGGTTGCGGTATCATCTGAGGGTTGACACAGAGCATTTGGTTTCAGCCGGCCGTTCATTTCTTGATGTGGTCAATCATGCCCAATTCATGGAGCATATTCATCGCGAGGCCCAAGGGGGCAGCGATAAGAGGGCACGCTACCAGGGCAACTACAGCGGGTCGCAGACTAGAGGGAGAGACTCCTATGATATGCCCCGCCAGAGGTTCCAGCAAGGTCAGTCCAGTCGGCATTACCTGCTTCTGAGGGAGGCCAACATCATTAGGGTGGTCCTAGTACGTGCCAAAGTTCGAGGGGACAGATTCCATCCCTTCCTACTGCGGTCGGGTTACTTCAGGGCGTTCAACTTTGGGGTGTTTTGATTGCGGTGCGCTTGACCATTGGTCCAGAGGGTGCCTTCGGCGAGGGCGAGGGGCAATTGTACCAGCTCCCCTTGCACCTAGACCAGTTTCAGTAGTGCCCCCTCCAGCTAGAGATGGTGGTCAGGACCAGGATCGTCGGGACTGCCGACAGGGTATTAGAGGCGGAGCTCGGGGAGGCAGGTTAGGTGGTAGATCAGATGCATCGGGCAGAGGTGCTCAGGGCCATTTCTATGCAACCCTGGCGAGGGTGGCGGTTGAGGCATCTGACGATGTCATCGCAGGTACACTTTTATTATGCCATCAGCCTGCTACAATATTATTTGATCCTGGGTCCACATTCTCGTATGTATCTGTTTATTTTTCTCTCCGATTGGGTATGAGGTCTGAGTCTTTGGCAGAGCCGGTTCATGTTTCGACCCCGGTGGGTGAGTCCTTAGTAGTGGATCAGGTATTGCGATCTTGCTTAGTGACTATCCAGGGTTATAATACTAGAGTTGATCTTATTATGCTAGATATGGTTGATTTTGATGTGATTCTGGGCATGGACTAGTTATCCCTCTACCATGCGGTCTTGGATTGCTACACCAAGACCGTTACTTTATCCATGCATGGAATTCCCCCAGTGTTGTGGCAGTGTGCTTATAGTCACACACCGACGGAGATCATCTCTTTTATGCGGGCTAGACGGTTGGTTGCTTTTGGGTGTTTAGCTTATTTGGCCTATGTGAGAGTGTGAGTAGGCAGGGCAATTCAGTTGACTTAGTTCTTGTGGTTAGAGAGTTTGCAGATGTGTTCCCTATAGACCTACCTGGCCTACCCCCAGATCGTGACATTGATTTTGCCATAGATTTGGAGCTCGACGCCCGTTCTATTTCTATTCTGCCTTATCGGATGGCTCCTGCAGAGCTCAGGGAGCTCAGTGTTTAGTTAGAGGACCTTTTAGGTAAGGGGTTCATTCGTCCGAGTGTGTCGCCTTGGGGTGCTCCTATTCTGTTTGTGAAGAAGAAGGATGGGACTATGAGGATGTGCATTGACTACAGGCAGCTGAACAAGATGACGGTGAAGAACCGTTACCCCATGCCTCGTATTGATGATTTGTTTGATCAACTTCAGGGTGCTGCCGTGTTTTCTAAGATTGATTTAAGGTCCGGGTACCATTAGCTGAGGATTAGGGCAGTGGACATCCTTAAAACTGCATTTAGGACCCGTTATGGCCATTATGAGTTCTTGGTGATATCATTTAGGTTGACTAATTCCCCTGCTGCCTTCATGGACTTGATGACACGTGTGTTCAGGCCATACCTTGATTTATTTGTTATCGTCTTCATTGATGACATACTGGTATATTCGCGGAGCCCGAGTGAGCATGGGCAGCATTTGAGGATAGTGCTCCAGACTTTGAGAGATCAACGACTTTATGCCAAGTTCTCAAAGTGTGAGTTTTGGCTTGAGTCTGTAGCGTTCTTGAGGCATGTTGTATCCAAGGAGGGCATTATGGTAGATCCGACGAAGATTGAGGCTATTCGTGATTGGGCTAGGCCCACCTCAGTTACTGAGATTCAGAGCTTCGTCAGACTAGCAGGCTACTATAGACAATTTGTGGAGGGTTTTTCTACCTTGGTAGCACCTCTGACCCGGTTGACTCGTGTTGATGTTCCCTTTGTTTGGTCAGAGGAGTGTGAGGCGAGCTTTTTGAGGCTCAAGGAGTTATTGACCACCGCTCCTATATTGACTCTTCTAGTTGAGGGCGAGGGCTTCACAGTTTATTGTGACGCATCCGACGTTGGTTTGGGTTGTGTATTGATGCAGCAGGGCCGGGTTATTGCTTATGCGTCGAGCCAGCTTAAGATCCATGAGCGCAACTACCCCACTCATGACTTGGAGTTGGCGGCGGTAGTTTTCATGCTTAAGATTTGGAGGCACTACTTGTATGGAGTTCGATGTGGGATCTATATCGATCATAGGAGTCTTCAGTACATCATGAGCCAGAGGGACCTTAATTCGAGACAGCGTCGTTGGATTGAGCTCTTGAAGCACTATGACCTCTCTATTATCTACCATCCGAGCAAGGTGAATATAGTAGCGGACACCTTAAGCCAAAAGGCGGGGAGTATGGGTAGTCTAGCCTTCCTTTCTGTTTCGGAGCGACCGTTGGCTTTGGACATCTAGTCCTTAGCTAATCGGATGATCAAACTTGATATTTCAGATTCCAGACGGGTATTAGCCTATGTGGGAGTTCAGTCGTCTTTGCTAGATCGGATCCGTGGTTGTCAGTTTGAGGATGAGTCTTTGGTGGCCCTTAGAGATAGGGTATTGGCAGGTGATGCTAGACAAGCTACTTTAGATTCGGATGGGGTTCTGAGAGTTGATGGTCGGTTGTGTTTCGAGAGCTGGGGGTTTGTTTCAGCTGATCTTGAGCGAGGTCCATGATTCCAGATATTCCATCCATCCGGGCACGGCTAAGATGTATTGTGATTTGAGGCAGCATTATTGGTGGAGCGGTATGAGGAGAGATATTGCCGACTACATATCCCGTTGTTTGTGCTGCTAACAGGTGAAGGCCGAGCATTTGAGACCTGGTGGCGAGTTCTAGAGATTACCCATTCCGGAGTGGAAGTGGGAGCGTACCACTATGGACTTCATTGTGGGGTTGCCTCCGACTTCTAGAGGTCTTGACAGTATTTGGGTCATCGTGGATCGATTGACCAAGTCAGCACACTTCCTTCCTGTTCACACTACTTTCAGTACCGATAAGTTGGCTCGTATCTACATTAGGGAGGTGATTCGTCTTCATGGCGTGCCTATTTCTATCATTTCAGACCGGGGTTCACAGTTTACTTCCAGCTTTTGGAGGGCTTTTCAGGAGGAGTTGGGCACCAGTATCCACCTTAGCACATCTTTTCACCCACAGACGGATGGCAAGTTGGAGCGTACTATTCAGGTCCTTGAGGATATGTTGCGGGCATGTGTTATGAATTTTGGAGGTTAGTGGGACCATTTCTTGCCTTTGGCTGAGTTTGCGTACAACAATAGCTACCACTCTAGTATTCAGATGGCCCCATTCGAGGCCTTATATGGTAGGCGTTGTCGCTCTCTAGTTGGTTGGTTTGAGTCTACAGAGCTTAGGCCGCGTGGTACATATTTGCTTCAAGAGGCCTTGGATCAGGTGAGGGTGATTCAGGATAGGCTCATGACGACTCAGAGTAGACATCAGAGTTACGTGGATCACAAGCGTCGACCATTGAGGTTTGTAGTTGGTGACTGGGTATTTCTTCGAGTATCGCCCATGAAGGGCGTGATGAGATTCGGGAGGCGAGGCAAGATTAGCCCTAGGTATATAGGCCCTTTTGAGATTTTGAGAGCAGTTGGCGAGGTTGCCTATGAGTTAGTTTTACCTCCAGCACTATCGGCTATCCACCCAGTTTTCCATGTTTCGATGCTGCGCCGGTATGTTCCATATGAGTCTCATGTGCTCTAGTATGATTCAATTGAGTTGGATGATCATCTGACCTTTATAGAGGAGCCCGTTGCCATTCTAGCTAGAGATGTCAGGTAGTTGTAGTCGAGAGCCATTCCTGTTGTTAAGGTCCGTTGGAGGCATCGTCCAGTCAAGTAGGCTACCTGGAAGATCGAGCAGGAGATGCGAGAATAGTTTTCTGGCTTGTTTGAGCCTTCAGGTACTACTTGATCCTTTTTTTCACGGACGAAAGTCCTTTTTAGTAGTGGATATTGTAATGACCCTCCTGGTCATTTCTGTGTCTTGCCTTCTGTGTGTCATTTAGAGCATTCCTTAAGCGACCCCAAGTCATTTATGACTTGCTGGGACTGACAGTTTGGTCACCTGGTCGTTTGTTTGGTTTTTGTGCGAGTTTTTGTGTTTTGGAACATATGAACCTTGAACGATCATTTTCGATCAAAAGTTCAAGAAGATGACATCGGAATCCATTTTTGACGATTCCATCAGCTCCGGAAGGGTCATTTTAAGCTAGTAGCATGGTCAACATGACTCCCGAGGTTTTCAGTGTGAGTTGGTGCGATTAGGCGTTTTAAACTTTAAGTTTAAGCCTAAGTTTGACTTTGGTCAACATTCTGAGTAAATGCGCTCGGATGAGAATTCCGTCAGCGTGGTTAGCTCCGGAATGTCAAGTTTGGTCTAGATTGACATTTCTTTTGTGTCTCGAGGTTTTCGATATTTTTCGGAGCTCTTTTGTGGTTTTTGACTTAAATTGACATTTGGGTGTGGGATTCACTTTTTGTCAAAATGACCTCCTATGGAAATTTTGACTGTGCCATTGAGTCCGGAATATCGAATTTGGTATGGTTGCATATCTTGTTTGCGTGCACGGGGTTCCGAACGAGATCGGAGCACCCTTGTCGGAGTTTTTAGTTTTTGGAAAATCACAGAAAATCTGCTATAAAATGCAGATTCATCAGCAACATTTCCCAAACTTAAAACCCTCATAACTCTCTCATCTTTCATCCGAATTAGGCGATTCAAAGTGCGGGAATTTTGTATTTTTGGTGGCTTCGCTGTAGAGTGTTCGGAAGTTGTTGAGTGCGCATAGTTCAAGGTAAATTTCACGATAAACCTGACTGCTGTACCCTTTTTTGAGCTTTTATTTTTGACATCCTTGTTTTGGTCATATCTCACTCATTTTAGCTCGGTTTTGGGTGATTCAAAGTCCCACGTGTTGAGAATTGTTGTGGCTTCGTTGTAGAGTGCTCAAGGAGTGATGGGCACCATTATATCCTTGTAGATTTCGAGTTTAGATTGCTGCAATGTTTTCTTTTTAGTTGATTAAAGTGTGATTTTCTTGCTTGTTGGTTTTTGCTGCGTTTTGAGCCCCGAATTGTGTTCCATTTTGAAACACAAGTTTGGGGTGCTGTTTAGGGTGTCTTGACTGAGTCAAATTCGGACAGTTCGATGCGGGTCCCACGATTCGCATTTTGACTCCAAAATTGACCCATCTTCGTTTGTTATGATTTTGGTGTCTAAATGACCGTAATAACGTTGTGACTCTATTTTTGATAGCGGGGTAGCATTTCGAGGCCGTTCGGAAAGGGAAAGCTCCGAAGAAGTGATTTTGGAGCGCGTCTGATTGACCTACAGGTAGGCTATGGTTTCCCCCTCTTAGATTGAACTCGAGAATGTGAATGCATGTTGATTAGTTGGGATTTGGGTTGGGTAGTTATTGAATCATGTTTAGGTGTTTAAAAATCATGTTTTCGGCCTATTTCGAGAATTATCGGGTAACTGTGAGCATGCTTTGTGTTATTAATTGACCCTCCTCGCTATGTGGAGTGCTTACTTGCTTAATTACTATTTATTTGAAGCATGTTGGTCCTTAGTTTAGGTTTGACTAGGGCTTGCCTTAGAAATACATGATTCGAATCTGATAGGCTTTAGTTTTGCCCTGACGTCGCTCGGCCGGCTTAGATCCCTGTAGACTGGTGTAGCAGACTTGAGTCTGATAGTTTGGGCCTTAGCTAGGCGAAACGCTTGCTCCGACTATAGTTATCCTTATCTTACGGCTTCACGAGTTACGTCGGCGACACTAATTCTGCTTTGCGATTTGAATTTGTTTTTCGATTCGGTTCCAAGGACTTTCATTCATTGGCTAAGTGTGGACGGCATTCCACGGACAATATGAGCGTGGATCGATTAAGACTCTTTCAGCGGCTACATAGGCACCTTTATAGAGCATCCGCTTTAAGGTCTATCCTCTATTGCCTAGATACTTATATAGAGCATCTGGTTTAAGGTCCGACCTCTATTTCCCAGATACTCATATAGAGAATTCGGTTTAAGGTCCGACCTCTATTACCCAGATACTTATATAGAGCATTCGGTTAGAGTTCCGGCCTCAGTTACTTGATACTTGTGATTGGTTACTTGGGTACTTCTGGTGAGCATCCGATTCTAGGTCTGTCCTCCGTACTGTCAGATTCTACTAATTAGGGTTGAGGTTCTGGTTCGATGTTCTCTGTTCTTGGTTTCTTATATGCAATTCTCTTTAGTTATAGTTGTTCTGTGTACTCATCAGGCTTATGGGGGTCCAGTTAGGTGTAGTTAGCTTATAGATTACTTTAGTTAGTTCTTTCTACACTCGTGTGCATTCCATTGTTAGTTGGATTTTCGTTCTTGACTACGGTTTGTGTTATTCCTTTTTTTTTCATATTGCCTTTACTTTTCAAGTTCAGTCGGCATTTGATGCCTACTGGGTACCTGTTGTTTTGGTACTCATGCTACGCTCTGCATCTATTTCGTGATGCAGGTCTGAGCACCAGTGGCCAGCATTGATCCAATTTGGAGTAGCTGATCCGAAGACGGGGGTGAGCACACGGCGTTTTGTACTATTTCAGTCACCATCTGTGTATATAGAATTGTCTTTTACCTTTCGAGACAATCCGGTCTCTGTGGTCCACTTTTGGGACTTGTACTCGTTTTGTTAGTAGCTCTGTACTAGTGACTTCCAGGTTCTGGGAGGGATCTTTATTTGTATATATGTTTTGGTTTGCTTTCGCCGATTTATTTTGTCTACTCTTGTTTAGTTTCTGCCCTCAGAACCATTACTTGTTGTTCCGAGTTACGGGTTGGCTTACCTACTGGTGGGTTATAGTAGGTCCCATCATGATTCGAGGAATCGGATCGTGACACTAACTCAACCATAAATAGTTATTGACCATTGGACAAACAACGTCGTCCATTATGATTGGTGTAGTACGCTGACGCCTCACCAACCTCTGACAGGAAAGCTTTACAGTTGTACACCACTATAGATCTGGACGAGCGAACTCAGCCAGGGACCGGGTCCCTGCAATTGTGAGGCTCTGAAATAGACAGTCTAGTCCGCTCTTCCTATTGGTGCACTACGCTACACTTTTTACCTACCACCTCACATGACGGCTTTACAACAGTACTCTATTTGAATATGGACAAGAGCACTCTGCTAGGGACCAGCCCCTGCATTTGTGAGGATCATCAAAACACCTAGAATATAACATTTTTCCTTTTTTAATAATGACACACAAATATTCCTCACACTGAGTTTATTCATTCATTTCACTGTCATCAGTCCCAATAACAAGGATCTGGTTCCTTGTCAGATCTCTAAGTTTGTTAAATCATCAAAACTTAACATCAGCTCCAAAATAACATTTTACTCCTTTTTGATGATAACAGACTTATTCACCAGTTCCCCTTTCAACAAGAACTCTTTAGGTAACTGGAGTTTCATCATTCCCGAGGTTTGTCAAATCATCAAAACATCAAAATAACATTTCCCTCCTTTTTGATGATGACAAACTTGTTCAACTTTTTGCCCCTATCGGCAGGACCATGTCATCTACAAGTAGCTAGCATTGATTGCCCATATCGGCATGACCATGTCTTCTTCAAGTAGCTAACCTTATTGATCTCATACCTTAAGATTCCCCCTATCAGCATGCCCATGTTTTCTTCAAGTAGCTAACATAATTGATCTCATACCTTAACAATTTTCCCCCTTTTGACATCATAAAAAAGGGTTAAAGCAGTAAACCAAGTTGATAGAAATGTAGTTCAAGCAAATTCATGGTCACTTGGGCAACACTGAGCATGAGTAATAATGCATAAAGAAATGAGACAAGTCACTAGAAACAAGACATTTTTCATTCATAAATAGAAGATCAGCCATTAAAACATTGCAAATATGATTATGAATGAAAACCAGAACAATGCCCACTCAGTTTTGATAGAAAAAGAGGAACGAGGACTGACATAGAAAGTTAGGAAGAGAAGGGATGACTTAGAGGCAAGGGATTTAAAGAATAAAATTAGTAGAGCATATCCCTTAGCATGGTATTTTTCAGAAGCCTCTCTTAAAGCTCATGTTCTTTGCTGCCTAGCCTTAATGTTGAACCTTCAGGGCTGCCAATTTTGTTTTTCAACCTGGTCCCTCTAGTTGTGCTGTTTTAGAAGCCGAGCCTTAAGACAAACCATTTCGGTATCCTTGTTAGCAATAACAGTTATCATAGCTTCCAATGCAAGCCTGAGTTTATCATGACAAAAAGATTGGTAGAATCAAACTTACTCAAGGCCTCTGAGATGAATGGATCAATAACTAAGGAACCATTTCATTTTTTTTTCATTATTTTTAAGGTCAGACATCCTCTTATTTAGAAAACTTTGAGTTCTCAGAGTATCAACCTCTTCCTTTTTGAACATCATCTTTTCCACCTTCTTCTTTTTGTTTGTAGGACGTGGTCCCTCTTCACACTTAAAAACATCTTCATCAGAAAATTCTAGCAAATGGTATAACCATTTGAAGTGTTTTTTGAGAAAGTTGAAAAGAAGGTTTTGAAAATTTCTGATTTTGGAAGGGAATTTGAAAAGAAATATGGAGTATAAATGAAGTGAAAGGAAGTGTCATTTTGGTACTCAAATGATAGGACAACAGTCAGATACCTGAATGACAGACATGCATCAATTGCAACGGTTTTCATGCATAATTCAAACTGCAATGTTAAGAGTGCTAACCTTTGAGAACGGACCGAGTCCCTCTCTGTAGTTTAAATGTGATGGCCTAGATCTGTCCTAACCTACCTTTTCCTTCAGCCCTTTTTCCATGTGTGTATACCTATAGAAGGTATGAAACCGAATTTGCTAAAACATACATAACTAAAATGTAAGGATTCCTGCTCCCTTTGCATAGTTGATTAACATTTCAAGGACACTTCTTCCAATTCCAAGTGTCAATGATCTCTAGTTAGTATATAACCCAACTAAGTGAGTTGGGATCGTTCCCACAGAGAGCGGTACGTACTTAAGATTCAATAGGTAAGTACGAATAAGTTCAAATCAATCATAGAAATAGACATTATCGAATAAAAACATAATTTAAATCAGGGGTTGACACTAATGTCAAATGGGGGTTTTGGTTGGGAAATTAACAGCTCCAAACAACAGGAAATAACACAAAAAATAGCAATAATGAGACGGGTTCTTGGGGTGTGATTCGATTATAGACTATTATTGACAAATGGAGTTGAAACTATTAGAAAACAACTGAAAATCAGTGAGAAAGCTAGACTATAGAGGGGATAAACTTTTTCTCGAACAATTTACCCCGAATCAAGTCGATTTCTCTCGAACATCGACAAACATGCAAAATAAGAACGGCCCACACCTTAGTCCATTCACTCTCTCGAGCTGAATGTGTGGAAAAGGGTTTAGGATTCACTCTCTCGGGTTGAACCCAGTCCAACCCAATACCCACCGACCATGAATCAAATAACTTAGCTCTAAAACCTCTCTCTCTCTCGAACAAGCCAAGAATAAAAAGGTGGAATCACATTTGCAACTGCAATTGCTAAATTAACCCATAATAAATGGTTGAACTCACTTCTAAACAACAATTACACTAACAATTAGCAACACCCATTAGCTAAATCAGCCCATAATCACATAATCACACACCCCAAGAATTGGGGATTTAGCTAGACATCATAAAAAGATAAAAATCATTGCCAAATTGTGTTTCCATCAACTGGATAAGATTAATTTCGTCTTTACAAAGGTCAAAATTGAAGAATCTTAAAGACCTATTTTCAATTTCTCAAAATTGAAAAGTTTCAATTCTTCAAAGCTAAGGAAATCTTGTCTCTCAATTAAAAATTCTCAATCCCAAATGAAAAAATGATTATCAGATATTGATAAAGTTCTCAAACTAAATGTTCAAAAATGTATTTATAGCCGCCAAAAATATGCTGCGAAGAGCCATTCGGCGCAGTAGTCGGGCTCGCCGATCAACTCGGAGATGCAGCCTTTAGCCAATTTCATCGCCTCTTTGTCTTGACCTTCAACATCCTCCAGGTCTGTAACTTTGGGCGATCTAACATTGCATCGCAAAACCACTCGGCGATTCGCCGACTGCTCATTTCTCTCGCCAACTTTATTTTCTCCTTCAAGGCTTAGTGCTCTAGAACCTTAGGCGATCATTGATGTCACTCGGCCAGTTGCCAAATGGACTTGGCGATCACCAGGCTCTCTTTTCTTCATTCTTTCAGCTCGCTTTGTTTGTTTTGCAACTTGGTGTCCATGCTTTGCTCCTTAATCCATAATCCTGAAAATCAAGGACTTTTCATCGGTTATTGGCACTAAATAAACATTTGAGGACACTAAACCTATACAAATAAAGCCCTAAAAGAATTCAAATCTCAGACTCATCAATAGTCATGAGAGAGTTGATTGCTCTAAGCAGAATCCATTCAAGAAGGTTTCGGCATTCCCAACATCAGTTTGATTATCTCAGCGAGGTCTAATAGGAGCTTCAAGATGCTGCTTGGTCCACAAGAGTTGAGCATATCAAGCTGCACTTGCTACATTATCTGCCTGAGTTGTTGAAAGAGCAACTGAATCTTGCCTTTTAGTTCCTCATGAGTGAGAGATCAGCCTAGAACATAAGTCAATCCCGAGGTACTCTTTCTATTGACTTGATACCCAGCATAATCAGCATCACATGTTCCTCTAAATCAAAAAGTCTCCTGATGGAAAGAATAGAACCAGGTCCCTGTTTTCTTCAAGTGTCTTTGGATTCTCTTAGGAGTCCTCAAAATGTGATTCCTTTGTACAAGAATGAAATCTTTGAACGAGGTTCATCATCATCCATCTTCAAGTTAGTGCCCATGAGAGTATGAATTATCTATGCATCCATAACATAAAACCTTTTGAGCAGTTTCTCTGAACTGGTACCAGGTCCCCGTTTTTGTTCAGACATCAATTGCCCTGATCACGCTGTGCTATCTTCTTCTCTTCAGCTATGTCACTATGAGTACATACAAGTTTTTGACAAATTGGTCTTTGCTTAGGGATTTGGTGAAGATGTCAGCCACTTGATCTTACATTTTGCAAAACTTCATGATGACATTACCCAATTTTAATATTGTCTTGACTTCAAGTATGTTAAGACTTTTGAGTAGCTCATTGATGTACTTTTCTAGACAACCGAGGGTAACTTTAGAGGTTTGCTGAATCTATAGCTCTTGGACGAATTATCCCATCGTGCTCATTTAGAATTCACTACCCATGAATGCGGCAGTTCACACAATAATTCAAAAGGTTGCTCCAAAGATGACATCATCGATATACACTTGAATGATCAGCAATTCCTTTCCTTGTGATTTCAAAAAAAGGGTTTTGTCAATTTTACCTCTTTTGAAGCCATTGTTGAAGAGGAACTTGGACAACCTATTAGCTTGTTGGGGAACCGAGTGTCATACTTTGCTTCTTTCGAACTGAGCTTGATTAGCTTCTTCATTCTCACCTTCAGAATTCACATTATCAGTTTGAATGCATCATCTTTGTTCAGCACTGTCTACAGGACCGGGTCCCTTATCAGGTTCATTATCTCTCTCAGCTTCTTTGAGATTGCTAGATTCATGAAGAAGATGCCTTCTGCAAGCTCACTATTTATAACGTCTCTTTAATTCCAAAGCCGCCGTTCCACCTCAGAAACTTCTTTCTCTTGAAACTTCTCAATTCTTTTAGACTCATAAAAAATCACATGACCACCTTTTTATATACTTGATAAATCTTGCTGGAAGAATAGTGTACCACAACTATTCTTTCATCAATGTTGAGATCAAACTTCTCAGTATCATCACTTTGGTCACAAAACATGTAGTATTCACCACTTCAGTCCGAAAGTTGTTTAAAAGATTAAAAGCCTGAATATTTCACTTGAAGGGTGGTCTGATCTGCTTCTTTTAACACAAGCATCACAAATTTTTTCATCTGCATCTTTTATTTTGAGCCGACCGAGGACCAGGTCCCATGACACATGTTTGTTAAGTAAAGGAGCCTTCACATGGCCGAGTCTCCTTAGTCATTGATCAGTAATCTCACCTTGACCATGTTTTCTTCAAGTACCTAACATAATTGATCTCATACCTTAACAATTTCCCCCTTTTTGACATCATAAAAAAGAGTTAAAGCAGTAAACCAAGTTGACAGAAATGCAGTTCAACCAAATTCATGGGCACTTGGGCAACATTGGGCATGAGTAAAAATGCATAAAGTAATGAGATAAGTCAGTAAAAACAAGACATTTTTCATCCATAAATAAAAGATCAGCCATTAAAGCATTGCAAATATGATTACGAATGAAAACCAGAACAATGCCCACTCAATTTTGATAGAAAAAGAGGAATGAGGACAAACATAGAAAGTTAGGAAGAGAAGAGATGACTTAGAGGCAAGGGATTGAAAGAATAAAATTAGTAGAGCATATACCTTAGCATGGTATTTCAGAAACCTCTCTTGAAGCTCACATTCTTTGCAGCCCTGGTTTAATGTTGAACCTTCGGGGCTGCCAGTTTTTTTTTTCAACCTGGTCCCTCTGATTGTGCTGTTTCGGAAGCTGAGCCTTAAGACAAACTATTTCGGTATCCCTGTTAGGAATAACAACTATCATAGCTTCCAACGCAAGCCTGAGTTTCTCATGACAAAAAGATTGGTAGAATCAAACTTACTCAAGGCCTCTGAGATGAATGGATCAATAACTGAGGAACCATTTCATTTTTTTTTCATTATTTTTAAGGTCAGACATCCTCTTATTTAGAAAACTTTGAGTTCTCAGAGTATCAACCTCTTCCTTTTTGAACATCATCTTTTCCACCTTCTTCTTTTTGTTTGTAGGACGTGGTCCCTCTTCACACTTAAAAACATCTTCATCAGAAAATTCTCGAGTAAGAGTAAAGGGTTTAACCATTTGAATTATTTTTTGAGAAAGGAGAAAAAGAAGGTTTTGAAAATTTCTAATTTTTGAAGGGAATTTGAAAAGAAATATGGAGTATAGATGAAGTGAAAGGAAGTGTCATTTTGGTACTCAAATGATGGGACAATGGTCAGATACTTGAATGACAATCATGTGGCAATTGCAACGGTTCTCATGTATAATTCAAACTGCAATGTTAAGAGTGCTAACCTTTGAGAATGGACCGGGTCCCTCTCTATAGTTTGAATGTGATTGCCTAGATCTGTCCTAACCTCCCTTTTCCTTCAGCCCTTTTTCCATGTGTGTATACCTACAGAAGGTATGAGATTGAATTTTCTAAAACATACATAACTGAAAAGTAAGGATACCTGCTCCCTTTGCATAGTTGATTAACGTTTCAAGGACACTTCTTCCAATTCCAAGTGTCAACGATCGCTAGTCAGTATATAACCCAACTAAGTGAGTTGGGATCGTTCCCATAGAGAGTGGTACATGCTTAAGATTCAATAGGTAAGTACGAATAAGTTCAAATCAATCATAGGAATAGACATTATCAAATAAAAACATAATTTAAATCAGAGGTTAACACTAATGTCAAATGGGGGTTTTGGTTGTGAAATTAACAACTCCAAACAACAGGAAATAACACCAAAAATAGTAATAATGAGACGGGTTCTTGGGATGTGATTCGATTACAGACTATTATAGACAAATGGGTAGTTGCAACTATTAGAAAACAACTGAAAATCAGTGAGTAAGCTAGATTATAGAGGGGATAAACTTTCTCTCGAACAATTTACCCCGAATCAAGTCGATTTCTCTCGAACATCGACAAGCATGCAAAATAAGAACCGCCCACACCTTAGTCCATTCACTCTCTCAAGATGAATGTGTGGAAAAGGGTTTAGGATTTACTCTCTCGAGCTGAACCCAGGCCAACCCAATACCCACCGACCATGTAGTTCTAAAACCTCTCTCTCGAACAAGCCAAGAACACAAAGGTGGAATCACATTTGCAACTGCAATTCCTAAATTAACCCACAATAAATGATTGAACTCACTTCTAAACAACAATTACACTAACAATTAGCAATATCCATTAGCTAAATCAGCCTATAATCACATAATCACACACCCCAAGAATTGGGGTTTTAGCTAGACATCATAAAAAGATAAAAATCGTTACCAAAATGTGTTTCTATCAACTGGGTAAGATTAATTTCGTCTTTACAAAGGTCCAAATTGAAGAATCTCAAAGATCCACTTTCAATTTCTCAAAAATGAAAAGTTTCAATTCTTCAAAGCTAAGGAAAACTTGTCTTTCAATTCAAAACTCTCAATTCCAGGTGAAAAAATGATTATCAGATATTGATAAAGCTGCCAAATTAAGTGTTCAAAAATGTATTTATAGCCACCAAAAATATGCTACAAAGAGCCATTCGGCGCAGTAAGACGGACTCGCCGATCAACTCAGAGATGCGGCCTTTAGCCAATTTCATCGCCTTTTTGTCTTGACCTTTAGCATCTTCCAGATCTGTAACTTTGGGCGATCTAACATTGCATCACGAAACCACTCGGCGATCCGCTGACTTTTTATTTCTCTCGCCAACTTACTTTTCTCCTTCAGGGCTTAGCGCTCTAGAACTTTAGGCAATTATTGAGGCCACTCGGCGAGTCGCCAAATGGACTTGGCGATCGCCATGCTCTCTTTTCTCCTTTTTTCTGCTCACTTTGTTCTTTTTGAAACTTAGTGTCCATGCTTTGCTCCTTAATCTATAATCCTGAAAATCAAGGGATTTTCATAGGTTATTGGCACTAAATGAACATTTGAGGACACTAAACCTATACCAATAAAGCCCTAAATGAATCCAAATCTCGAACTCATCAATAGTCATGAGAGAGTTGATTTCTTCAGGCAGAATCCATTCAAGAAGGTTTTAGCATTTCCAACATTAGTTTGATTATATCAGCGAGGTCTAATAGGAGCTTCAAGATGCTGCTTGGTCCAGAAGAGTTGAGCACATCAAGCTACACTTGCTACATTATCTACCTGAGTTATTGAAAGAGCAACTAAATTTTGCCTTTTAGTTCCCCATGAGTGAGAGATCAGCCTAGAACATAAGCCAATCCTGAGGTACTTTTTCTATTGACTTGATACCCAGCATAATCAACATCACATGTTCCTCCAAATCAAAAAGTCTCCTGATGGACATAATAGAACCAGGTCCCTATTTTCTTCAAGTGTCTTTAGATTCTCGTAGCAGTCCTCAAAATGTGATTCCTTTGTACAAGAATGGAATATTTGAACCAGGTTCATCAGCATCCAACTTCAAGTTAGTGCCCATGAGAGTATGAATTGTCCAGGCATCCATAACATGAAACCTTTTCAGTAGATTCTCTGAACTGGTACCAGATCCCTGTCATTGTTCATACATCAATTGCCCTGATCACGCTGTGCTATCTTCTTCCATTCAGCTAAGTCATTATGAATACATACATGTTCTTGACAAATTGATCCTTGCTTAGGGATTTGGTGAAGATGTCCGCCACTTGATCTTCCATTTTGCAAAACTTCATGATAACATTACCATTTTTTAACATTGTCTTGACTTCAAGTATGTTAAGACTTTTGAGCAGCTCATTGATGTAGTTTTCTGGAGAACCAAAGGTACCTTTAGAGGTTTGCTGAATCTGTAGCTCTAGGAAGAAATCTCCCATCGTGCTCATTTAGAACTCACTACCCATGAATGTGGCAAACTCTTCACATAACAATTCAAAAGGTTGCTCCAAAGATGACCTCATTGATATACATTTGAATGATCAGCAATTCCTTTCCTTGTGATTTCAAAAAGAGGGTTTTGTCAATTTTACCTCTTTTGAAGCCATTGTTGAAGAGGAACTTGGACAACCTATTAGCTTGCTGGGGAACCGAGTGTCATACTTTGCTTCTTTCAAACTGAGCTTGATTAACTTCTTCATTCTCACCTTCAGAATTCACATTATCAGTTTGAACTGCATCATATTTGTTCAGCACTGTCTACATGAACTTCTTTCTCTTGCAACATCTCAATTCTTCTAGACTCATCAAAAATCACATGACCACCTTTTTATACACCCGATAAGCCTTGCTGGAAGAAAAGTGTACCACAACTATTCTTTCATCAGTATTGAGATCAAACTTCTCAATATCATCACTTTGGTCACAAAACATGTAGTATTCACCAGTACAGCCTGAAAGTTGTTTAAAAGATTAAAAGCCTGCATATTTCACTTGAAGGGTGGTCTGATCTGCTTCTTTTAACACAAACATCACAAACTTTGTCATCTGCATATTTTATTTTGAGCAGACTGAGGACTAGGTCCCTTGACACAAGTTTGTTAAGCAGATGAGCTTTCATATGGCCAAGTCTCCTTAGTCATTGATCAGTAATCTCACCTTGACCACAAAGGAGAATGAGACTGTTACTACTAGCAGAGTTCAAATCAACAATATACATGCTCTTGCATCTCTTCTCTGTCAAGATTATCACCCGAGAGAGCAAGTTTTGTGACGACCCATTTTTCTGACAAGCACTTCACTTCATTTTGTTCATCACTAATATGTGAAACACTTGAAATAATGTACTTCAACCATTAATATAGTACACATCCTCAATAGTGTGTTCTATAGATTTTCCAAACATGCCTACACAAAAAATATACCATTTCTTGCCATCGCCAAATGAGATACCTCCACCTTGAAGTTCCTTGAGAGAGAGGAAGTTTTACAGTTTTCTCAGTCATGTGTTTTGAGCATTCACTATTAATAAACCAACACTAGCTGATGCTACCTCCTCTCACTTGTATAGCAAATCACTTGTTAGCCTTGGGAACCCATTTGAGACGGAGTTCCTAGTAAGCAGATAACGAAGTGATGTGAGAATCTATTGTTCAGTAAGGCAAACTAGTTTTCTTCAACTCTAGATCAGAAGCAGAACCAGGTCCCTTCTTCAGTCTATTCCTCCGTTTGGAATAGTTTGACACACTTCATTCATATTTTTTTCAAAACTAGACAATCTTTCTTAAGATGTCCATCTCGACCACAATACACACATAGCAGATTATCAGCATCAGAATCATTTTTGCTGTAAGGTTTGTATGATAACTCTATCTTCTCATACCCTAGCCCTCTTCTATTGTTGTTGCCTTGACCAATTAGATTTGTAAGAATCTTAGAAAAATTGGTCCATTTGAGGGATTTTTCAAGTTCCTCTTTTGCACGGACCAGGTCCCTCTCCAACTCAAGGTTTCTTTCTAAAGCCAATTCCATTTTCATTTCAGCAGTGTGCAACTTATTTTCAAGCTCCAGCTGCAAGCTGCTTGCCTCGTTCTTTTCTTTAAAAATTGTATTAATTGCCCTTTTCATCTTTTCCTTCAGTTCTAGATTTTCAGCTTCTAGAACAATCATTTGATTTTCAATATCAGATATTTAGGCAACTAAAGCAATTTTTCAATTTTAGGAGATGTCTAGACTATTGTTCACGAGATCATTCTCAGTTGTTAGCTCACTTATCAAATCAAGTAGTACAACAACTAGCTTACTCAATTTACTGGTAGAATAAGTATTCAAGTTTTGCTTGAAGTATGATAGGGTTACCTTTTCATCAGCAACGACTTTGCCATGAAAGAATCATCTGAGTGTTTAGAGTTATCTGAATCACTTGAGGAATTTTCCCATGCAGCCATATCCTTCTTCACTGCTAGAAAAAAGGCTTCTCTTCTGCTTGGCTTGTCATGGACCAGGTCCACCTCTTTGTTTTTACTTTCTCCAGACTTGACATATTCTCCGTGGTCAGCTTTGTGCATAGAGCACTCTCTAATGGAGTGACCTGGTTGATCACACTTTTAACACACGTTACTAGAGCTTGTAGCACCATTGTGATTTTTTTTCTTCATGAAACCTCCACGTTCACTCATGATTTTTTGAAATCTTTGAGTGAAATAGCCCATGGTTTCATCTATTTCATAAATTTCACTTTGTGACACCTTGAAAGCTAGTGATTCATCCTTTTTTGCATTTCTCCCTTGATCAGCACCACCAATCAAATTTGCCCTCATGTCTTCACCCTTGAGAATGACACCCTTCCCTTTTCTATGCATCTCATGATCTTGAAGATTCTCAAATAGTGTACACAATGTCACTTCTTCAGGCTCTCTTGTCTCATTACTGGTCACACAATCATTTGTCGAAGATCTCGAAGAATTTCTAGTATCTTGGTGACTTGTTTGCACATTGGTACTGGTTTTTCAAGGAGCATGAGCTCAATTTCAATGGTGGAGAATCTTGTGCGCATTTCATGAACATGTTCACCTTCTTTCATGGTGAAACTTTTGAACTGAGCAGTAAAGAAATCTAGCATAGATTTCCTTGTTTCCTCAGTGTCCTCATAGGTAGCTCTTAGAATATCCCAGATTTCTTTGGCTGATTCACACGATGAGATCATATCGTATTCGTTCATTCCAATGCCACACAAAATTAGCTTCTTGGCTTTGTGATTTTTCTGAACTAGTTTCTTGTTAGAGTCATTATACTATTTTCTAGTTTTGGGAATGACTTGTGATCTCTCCAACCTTAACCTCCATGGTTGGCATATAAGGACCTTCACATATCACGTCCCACATTTTAATATCCTCAGCCATGAGATAGTCTCACATTCTAATCCTCCAGTGTATATAGAACTGACCCTCAAAAAGAGGAGGTCTTATGGGAGACTAATTCTTTGCACGCTCACTGGTGTCGTCATTTCCTTCAGGAGTCTCTCTCTTGGTGTTAACCAGATAGAGAGCCCAATCTCTAATACCAATTGTTGGAATGTATGCGCCTACCAGTGATCTCGGGACCAGGTCTCTCAACAGAATAACAATGCAAAAGTAAAAATACGGAAAATAAATAGCACAATGTAAAACAAGCACAATTTTTTTACGTGGAAACCCCTTTGCTCAAGGGCGGTTAAAACCACGACATGTCCTAACGTGCTTTTCAACCCAAACTCCATTTCACTCAAATGGAGCTACGATTCAGATTACAACTTCTTGCAACCTAGGAATTTACCTCTAAATCCCTTCCCCCCTCAATGTAGTAACTCTACCACAAAGAAAGCAGCTAAGCAGATACCACACTGCCCACTAAGCTATCTAACTCTAGATAACTTAGAATTTGACTAAGCAGATACAACACTGCCCACTAAATAAGTTACCATTTACTGACTTAGACTTTTAGATGAACAGAACAAAAAATCTAATTCCTTTATAATATAGGAATATATTTTACAATTTAAGCACATAAGATACACAACTCTAAATATAACAAGACGCTTCGGTACTCCATCTGGTCCCTTGTTGATATGAGCAATGTTCTTCCTTGAAGATGGTCTTCTCTTTTCAAGCTTGTAAATTTTCAGAGAAAATCCAAGTTTTGTTTGCCAAATCTTAAGTTTGTGTTTTGTGTTGAGAGATTATATCAAAATGAACACAAACTCCTTGGGACCGCCCATTGCCTGAGAGCTTGTCTCTTTAGAAAGACGTGCACCTACCACATCAGAAGTGACAACTTTTATGACAGTTGTCTTGTTGTCCTTTCACATACGCAGTCTTGAAGGGACCAGGTCCCTTGCAAACTTTTCTTAATGAGTTCTTGAGAAGACTTGCTGGCTCCATCTCCTTCTGAATGAATGATTTAATTTGTTGTTTGTCATGTTGACTAAGTCAACCATAAAGAGTTATTGACCGTTGGACAAACAACCTCGTCCATTTTGATTGGTGTAGTACGTTGACGCCTCACCAACCTCTAACAGGACAACTTTACAGCTGTACACCACTATAGATTTAGACGAGCGAACTCAGCCATGGACCGGGTCCCTGCAATTGTGAGCCACTGAAACATACACTCTCATCCGCTCCTCCGATTAGTGCAGTACGCTACACTTTTCACCTACCACCCGACAAGCCAGCTTTACAGTTGTACTCCATTTGAATGTAGACGAGAGCACTCTGCCATTGACCAGGTCCCTGCATTTGTGATGATCATCAAAACACCTTGAATATAACATAGACAATCTTCACAAGCATGGCATTTTTTCCGCTACAGGTGTCAGGAGAGTTACTTGATCATTTAACCTATTGGGATGAACTGCGAGCTGCATTGCCTGTTGGGACCATCTGTGGAGCACTAATGGTTACACTCTCAACTTTAAATTCGCTGGTCATTC
This sequence comes from Solanum acaule, assembly GCA_036250505.1. NCBI lineage: Eukaryota > Viridiplantae > Streptophyta > Magnoliopsida > Solanales > Solanaceae > Solanum > Solanum acaule. The sequence continues at coordinate 11,528 of JAJOOR010008553.1, read as the reverse complement.
ATTTTTTATGGAAATGTTACAAATCCCAGGATAAATTGTTCCCCAACCAAACAAGCTTATCTATTTGTCTTAATACTATAAGGACCAAAGTCGAAGTTCCATTCATTTTTAGATTTAACATGCTGCTACAAATTTGTACACTATGGAATTATTTCTAGTCCTTTTCTTTGTTCATGTATGATCCAGGTTAAGGCGATGGAGTTGATCGATCAACTAGAAGTGGGTCGACGAGGGCCTTACAATGGTGGATTTGGAGGCATTTCATTTTCAAGTGACATGGACAGAGGATTGGTTCTAAGGACAATGGTATTCATGAACGAACCTTGTTATGACACAATGTATTCATACACGGATGCCAACAAACGTCAGGAATTGGTTGCACATCTCCAATCCGAGGCTCAAATCGTCGCTGATAGTGATCCTGATGAGAAACAGAAAGAATGTGAAAATAGAGTAGCTTGTCTATGCAGGGTAATTGACTTGGCTGAATCAACTTTTGTTAAGGGAAAATCATTTGTACTTGAGATAAATGGTTCTGTGCCAAATTTATTTTCAATGGCCAGAGTACTTGAAAAAAATAAACTAACTAGCCAAATGAAATGAGAATGAATTCGAAGTATCTTAGTAGCTCAGTTAGTGAGGGTTCAAATCTCCCACCTTATAATCTCACTAAAATATTTAATATGAGTATATTTAAACAACACTCTATATAATTGTTGCTAAAGCCTTTGGCGATTTTGGATGCAATGACATTAACTCAATTGCCGTTAGAAGTTTTTTACAACAATAAATGTTGCTTCTAAAAGTAATTTGTAACCACTAAGGCTAGCACTTAATGAACATCTTAATCTTAATCATTTAGATCTTAGACATTAAGTTTCTTTGACGCTAAAAGTAATCCATAACCACTAAGACTAACACTTAATGAAGATCTGAATCTTAATCATTAATCATTAATCAGATCTATATAGACAAATATAGATTGATTCCGGTCTGCTTTAATTTAGAGACTGTATTTATCGGCTTTCATATACTCCATAAAATTTGATAAATAATTTTCTAATGCTTCTTTGGGATTTCTTGACGAAGACATCTTTGCGTAGCTTATATCTCATACTCGAATTGCTGCAATACGTAACATAAGTGTTGGGATGTAGGAGAACATATAAGGTAGTTTTGATGATTGATAAAGTGAACATGATTCACTACTTGTTGTCTTATGTGTACTCTATTAGGTGAACCAGGTTCTCTGACTGCAAACAACCTGTACAATTATGAGAGATTGCAGCAAAGAAGAAAAAGTGCAGAAATAAAAAAGGAAACAAATATGGAAAGAAATAAAAAGGAAAGAAATAAAGAAGTAGCAATTCAAGTCAAATAAGGAAAGAAATAAAGAAGCAACAATTCAAGTCAAATAAGGAAAAAAGAAAATATAGACAAGTTCAAGAAGGAAAAGAATTTATTATTCCTTTCCTTGTAGAAGTTGACGAAGGCAAATCAAACTCTTTAAAAGGTTCAAGCCATTGAAGGAAAAAAGTCGTCTTTGCATAAACACAAATCGAGAGAATTTTCCAGCAAAGCCAGAACAATACCTATTGCATATTCACGAAATTTATCATCTTGAGAGCAATAGTTATTAGAGAAAAAACGCAGGGCTTCGTGACATCAACGTAGGGACCAGGTTCACAAGTTGTGTTCCACTCTGAACTATTGAATGTTGAAGTCTGATCAATTAAAGTCTAGGGTTATTAGTCTTTGTTGTTTTGTTCTAGGTTTATTATTGAGTTGTAATAATTACTAGATTGTGTAACAAGAAGTGGGTTTGACTTCTTGGGGAGTAGAGTCTTGAGAGAATTGTAACAAGAAGTGAGTTTGACTTCTTGGAGAGTAGAGTCTTGAGAGAATTGTAACAAGAAGTGGGTTTGACTTCTTTGGAGTAGATTTAAGTGAGAGTTGTGAGAGAATTGTAACAAGAAGATGTTCGATCATAGTTAATCTTTGTAGAGTTAAAGGTGCTAGAGTTAGTTCATTTTGAGTTGTAATCCTGAAAAAGGACGTGAATCTTGAGGTGAATAAGATTGTGGTGTGGTTTTTACTTTCTTTGAAGTAGGAAGGTTTCCACGATAAAATCTTTGTTTTATTGTGTTGTGACAAAAGTTCAAGAACCTGGTTCTTGTATAGGGGTAAGGTTTCTTCAATAATTAAATAGATTAATACAAAACTAAATCAAAGGATATTTACAATTTTATTACTTTTCTTATGTCATAATATATTGATTTTGTTCATGCCTGATTGTGCTATATACACCTCTTCATAAAAACAAAAAAATAAATAAAGACAAAGAAGAGCAATATTATTACTAACTGTTATGTTTTTAAGAAAAGCAAAAGAACTTAATACGTACTTAACTTTATGAAAGATGACACTTCATATTCTTGCATATTCTCTATTGTTTATGAAAATTACCATATGGTAGATTAGAAAAATATATACTATTTGGATTGGAAGAAAAATAAAAGGAATGATTGCAATGAAATAAGAAAATAGTAGCAATATATACTATTTAATTGTCATAGTTTTCATTTTTGAAGTCAAACGATAATAACTTTGACTAACATTTTACGATATATTTTTTCATCATATTGATATGCGAAAAATTGGAATTTATAATACTTTTCCTACAATTTTTGAACATCTAAATTTTTTTGTTTAAATATCAAATTAATGTAATCTAATTTAACTTTGAAAATTAGTCAAATTGACTTTTGAAAAGTGGAATATGACAATTAAAAGTGGACATATATAGTATATATATTAATAAGTTACATTAATGATTCTAATATAGTCAAAATTAATCTTCATTCACTGAATCTCAAAATAATAATATTTATGGTCCACCATTAATTTAGTGAGATTTTACTATAATTGTTTTTTTTTTTTTTGAGAGTATAAATAAGTGATCCATTTTCAAAGTCAGTATCACAAAATCTTTCACTTCAAGTTTGAACACCATAAAATGCAGTTGTTACCTATCTCTCATCGGAATGTTCTGCCGTTCTCCCTCATTTCTAGCCGGAGTTCAACTTATGCTCGTCTCCATTGCTGCTCTCTCAACTCTTCATCTCTTCGTCATGGTATATATCTCTTGCCGTACCTAACTACTCTGTTGGTCTCAATTTATGTGACTAATTTGATGAAAATGTTACAAATCCTGAGATAACGTCTCAAGTTTCATTCATTTCTAGATTTAGCATGCTGCTACATATTTGTACACTATGGAATTATTTATAGTTCTGTTCTTTGTTCAAGTATGATCCAGGTTAAGGCGATGGAGTTGATATCAACTAGAAGTGGGTCGGAGAGGGCCTTACAGTGGTGGATTTGGAGGCATTTCATTTTCAGGTGATATGGACATAGGATTAGCTCTAAGGACGATGGTGTTCATGAACCGACCTCATTATTACACAATGTATTCATACACGGATGCCAACAAACGTCAGGAATGGGTTGCACATCTCCAATCTGAGGCTCGAATCGTCGCTGATAGTGATCCTGGTGAGAAACAGAAAGAATGTGAAGATAAAGTAGCTTGTCTATATATGCAGGGCAATTGACTTGGCTAAATCAACTTTTGTCAAGGGAAGATCATCCGTAACATAAATGCTGTTATTTTAGTTTTCATTTTTCCGGAGTCTTGTGATACTAATGAGGGTCTGATTTAAGAGTTTGCTTGTGTCAGATTGAAAAAGAACGTGAGGGTGAGCAGCTTTATTGAAGAATGTTCTTGATATATTTGCTGAAATTGGAAGGGGGGAAATGGAGTATTATGTGAATGACTTTGAAGAATGTTCTTTTTCAAATCTGTTTTCTATGACATAATACTCCAAAGTCATTCACGTAATACTCCAAAGTTGATTTGTTTATCATTAACTTTGTTACTTTTGCATTCACAGTTGTTCAAATTAGTTTGATATACAGTACATCAAACACAAGAATGTCTACCTCAAAAAACAAAACAATTGAGAAGAATTGGGAGAAGTTGGTAGATACAAGACAAGAGATAAACAACCGAACAAATGACATTAAAAAAAGATTTGAGGCCACAATTGATCTTTGGAAGTTGAAGGACAAAGAGGATCAACTCGAAGACAAGTTGGAGAAATCTGGAGTTCCTAAAAGGATGATATAGTCTATTTATTTATTTCTTGCTATTGTTTACTAAAATGTTTAGATTTAGGATTTTTACAGATTTATTACTAGGAGTTGAAGTTTAATATTTCCATCACTACCTTTCGTTTTGTTGTTCTTTACTCTATTTTTTTTTCTAGATATTCAAGTAAAAGTGAATTTAATTTACCCTAGCACATATATTGATTGAGAACTGATCTGCCTAACTTTTTATTTCAGATTGAAGAAATTTTAAGTTCTTGAAAGACTGATATAGCACTCTTGTCTCTCTTTGACCAAAAAGAGTCTAATTTATTTTAAAACAAACAAGACTCATGGACTTATTTGGTTAAATTTGTGCGAGTTAAAACAAATTAAAAGGAGATTGAATAATAACTTATTATACAAAATTTGCACGGATCAAAATGTATAGTTAAATTTGAACTAATCAATAGATTTATCCAAACTCAGATTTTTCCCATTTGATTGTTTGTTTTTTCCTAATTTGTTTAGCTATCAAACCAAACTTATAGTAATGACTTTTAAAAAGTTATTATGGTTGTATCTAATTAAAAAAAAAACAAAACCTATTATTTTTTTATTTTTTTTGTAATTGAAAAATTCAAAATCATAATTTGAGGTCTAATTATCAAACAAAACGATAGTTTGCATAATTACATCAAACGAAAAACAAATTCTAGGAGCTGCTATATCACTAATAAAGGGTTAATTTCACAGAGCTGTTATATCACTAATAAATGGCGAATTTCAGAAACTTGTGCTATATTAGGTAAATATAGTGTATAAGACCTCATTTGTTCTTATTAAGATTAAGATGTTTGAATGAATAAATTAATGATTAAATTTTTTTCAATATCTCTGAATGTGCATACTTTATTCATTGTAAATTGTAGAGGTGATTGGCCGTAGGGATTAGCGGCAGATAGTGTAATGACCCGGTTGGTCATTTTGAAAATTTTCATAAAATTACCATTTTACCCCTCCCGATTTTGACCTTGAGTTATAATTTTTGATTGAGTTTTGAAAGTTTGTTTTAAGATTTGAGTAAAAATTGAGAATTTGGTAAGATTTAAATTTGAAAGGCTAAAAAACCCGAAATAATTCTGAGGTTAAAAAACCTGAATTTATTCGTTTGGTTTGATTTATAGATTTAAAAATCCGACATCAATGATTTGGTTTGATATTTAAAAAATCCAAACCAACATGGTCCATGTACACCGCTAGAAATGTCATTCTATTTTTTTCTTTAATTTATGAAACCATTAAACTATATTGATTCCTATCTCAAAAACTTGTTTACATAGATCTCAACAATTTTGTAAAGCTTCTTTGAGATATTTTCCTAAATAATATACAATCAAATATAAAATGCGTGAAGCTTTACTAGTAAAAAATTTAAAAGTAAATTATGTTGTTGCTTTGATTGTACTCAAGTCAAATCTTTTTGCTAGCTCGAAAGAACTCATATCACTTATTAAATTAACTTGAAACATACACTCAACTACTCTGGCCATTGTCATTAACTATATAAATGGATCATGCTTTAGGCACATTATAACTTTTGATTATTTTTAACTATTTGAACCTTTTCTTAATACTATATCTAACATATGTATATATTTTATGGACGAGAATGTTATGAAAAATACTTTATCAGTAACATTGTAGGGAATTGTTTTAAGCTTGAGGCTTGTTAATGAGACTCCCTTAAGAATATTTCACATGATGTAAATGTATCCTCAGTATTCAACAAACACTTATAATAATAGATAACTAGGAATCAAAATCTACTAAAGATTAAATAAAGAAGAAAATCCAACACAATAGAATATAGAAAGGAAGAATCTGTCATCATTTTTCTTACACCCAAAAAAGAAAAGGTGTGGAAGAGGCTTAAGAAAATATGTATGTAATGACCCGGTTGGTCATTTTTGGAAAATTACCATTCTGCCCCTCCCTATTTTGACCCCAAGTTGTTTCTAATTGAGTTTTGGAAGTTGGTTTCAAACTTTGAGTTTAAAGTTGAGGATTGTGTAAGTTTTAAATTTGAAAGACTTAAGTTGCTTAAAAGTGGTTTTCAGAGTCTTTTGAAGTTTTGAGTGTCGGAATAGAATTCTGTCAATTCCATTAGTTCTGAAATGCGGAAATTGGTCAATTAGAGTTGTCGGTTTCAGATTCAGAATGTTTTTGAGGATTTGAGGTTCTAAGTTGTGAAATTTAACCTTTGAGTTGACTTTAGTCAACATTCGGGGTTTAGATACTTGATCGGAATTCTGAGAGTTCTGTTGGATTTGGAGGATAATTTTTTTTCTAAGTGTGGTCTTGGTTAATTTTTTAGAGGTTCGGAGGTAGTTTTATCCTTTTTAAGCATTGTGTTAGTTTCTTGTGGTTTCTAGGATGTGGGGTGAAGGAGACCTCAGATTCATATTGGATGGTTCCATTGAGTCCGGAAATTCAAGTATAATTGATTTGCATGTATGATTTGTGTGTACAAGGTTCCGAATGAATCTCATGGGTCCATTTGACGATTTATTCTGGTTGAATTTTTTGGTGTCTGCTAACCTCGCTTTTGCGAAGGTTAGTCCGCTTAAGTAAACCTTGGCGAAAGTGAATGGAGCATCGCTTTTGCGAAGAAGTCTACTTCAGTAGGGTTCACTTAAGTGAATCGGAGGCCGCTTTTGCGATATCCGCTTAACTAAAATGAAGATTTTGAATTGATTTTATTCTTTTTTTTCAAAATGGTTTTCACTAATGAGTTCCTAATGCCTTAAATATCATTTTCAAGTATTAGTTTTAGGATTCAAACCTCCTTTTTGAAATTGAGTTTTGAGTTGATTAACCCATATTTCTAAGTAATTGATATGCGTATTGTTTTTCTCGGAAAGTGATTGAGAATACTTGATTGTTGTAGATTGTGTTGCTTTGGAAGTGATTCGGAAAGGAAAAACTCAAGATTTAGATTGATTAATTAATTGCTTTAAGACAAGTGATCTCTTAAATTCTGTAATCTAGTAGAATTGTTTACTTCCCTTCATTGTATGTGAGTTGGGGAGTAATTGGGATTGAGGTGAAGGGTTTATTGCTCCACTTGATCATTGTTAACTAATAAAAGAAGGGAAAAATGAAAATGATTCTTGATGAAAATGATAAATCGTGAATTGCATTGTTTTGTTCCCTATTTGAGTGGTTGGTGAATTGCTTGAATGTATGAATGTGGACTTGAATTGATTTAAACTGCTTGAATCGTTGTCTCTTCCGTGTGGTGTAAATTGATTGTTGACCATCGTGGTGAGACATGTGGTAACTTGTGATGCTGAGGTCATTTCTAGCAAGAGCTTGTGATGCTGAAGTCATTTCTGACAAGAACTTATGATGCCGGGATCATTTCTGGCTAGTGAATGATATAAAGATGAAGCTTTTTAATCTAGTGATTGAAATAAACTCGAGGTCATTTCTGGCTAGTGATTGATATAAACCCGAGGTCATTTTCGACTAAAGATTGATATAGAACCGATGGAAAATGGTTCTGCCGAGAATTGATTCTTTTGTTTTGATGCATTTTGATGTTTATGATCGATCTATTGTTTAATGCGATTGATGTACTTGATACTTGTGATTTAACTACTTGATGTGTGTTGGTTCTTGACTTGTGGCTTTTGGACAGTGAATTTTGAATCTTGTGACCATTTATTGTAGAATTGTTAGGTTAGACTGATTTCTATGCAGGTTGTAGTTTGAGGAGGTTTGGTTGGAACAAAAATGAGTATTTGATTTCTAGCTAGTTGCTTGGTTTGTTAGGTTGCTTGTTGGGTACCGTGTTGTTGATACTCACCTCTTGCTTCTTTGTCTTGTCTTTGCTTTATCTTTCTGCTTTTCTTTCATTTCGTTTGGTTGAGGCTGACTTGTCTTTCTGGGAATAGACATGTGCCATCACGTCCATTTTTGGGTTGTGATAAATGGTATCAGAGTTAGGTTCATAAGTCTCATGTGTACAAGCCAAGTCTAAGTAGAGACTCAAGGATACATATACGTCTATTCTTATCTTTGAGAGGCTATGAAGACTATTAAAAAGCTTTCTTTTGTTCATTCTTTCTTATCGTGCATGGTTTCCTTTGCTAGTGCTTAGTTGTTGCATGTTGTTTTGGCAGATGTCGAGGACTAGAGCTTCTGTTTCCAGAGGTAGGGGAGCAGTTCTTGAGACCTTAACTAGGGGTAATGGTTGGGCTAGAGCTAGAGACCATGCTTGTGGAATTGCACCGGCTAGAAGCCGTTCCCATGAAGCGGCACCAGCTAGAGGCAGAGCTAGAGAGACTTCAGTTGAGCCACATATTGATGTTGCTTAGAACTAGGTTCCTCACTGGTTTGGAGCTCACTTGTTTCAGGAGACTTTGTTGAGGATACTCGGTGCGCTAGAGAACCTTTCTTAGGGTGGTGCGATAGGTACACCACATGGTTTTCAAGCTGAATTAAGAGCGCAGACTCCAGGTTAGCAGCAACAAACTTCGGGTATTCAGGATCAGATGGGTCAATCACCAGTGGTTCTGACATCGGTTATAGGTGTTCAATTTACTCCTAAGATTATTCTGGTGATATCTGAGTAGTAGTGTTATGAGAGGTTTCAGAATATTAAACCACCAGAGTTTCAAGGTGGTAAGAGTGATGATACTCATGAGTTCTTGACTTTGTGCCATGAGATGCTTGAGGAAGTGGGTATGATGGATGCTCGTGATATTCATTTTATTGCACTTCAACTGTGCGGACGCGCCAGTGAGCAGTGGAGGACTTTTTGGAGATCTAGACTAGTTGGATCTCCTCCAGTAGAGTGAGTTGTGTTTTCCAGTGCTTCCCAGGACCGCTTCATTCCTTGGAGAGTGGAGTCAACTGAGGTTTGAGAACTTGTGATAGGGCAATTTGTCTGTGATTGAGTATGAGGCCCGATTCTGTGAGCATTCTTGGCATGCTATTACTATTGTTCCCGATGAGGCATAGAGAGTTCATTGGTTTGTACGAGGGCTGACTTTCTCTAATTTTTATGTGAATTCAATAAATATGATACTACCTTTGTTCATTTTTAAATTGTCATAATTTTCTTTTTTTGAAGTCAAACGATGATAACTTTGACTAACATTTTACGATGTATTTTTTCATCTTATTGATATGCAAAAAGTTGGAAATTATAATACTTTTCGAATAATTTTTGAATAACTAATTATTTTTTTAAAATATCGAATTAATATAATCTAATTTAACTTTGGAAATTAATCTAATTGACTTTTAAAAAGTGCAATATGACAATTTAAAAGCTGACAGATATAGTATATAAATTAATAGGTTACTTTAATGATTCTAATGTAGTCAAAATTAACCTTCATTCACTGAATCTCTCAAAATAATAATATTTTATGGTCTACCATTAATTTTGTGAGATCTTACTGTAAATGTTTTTATTAGAGTATAAATAAGTGATCCATTTTCAATATTATCCCTATTAATTGATTTTTAATAAATCTTAAAATATTACTTAGAAAGTAAGTAATTAATACTAAGAATAAAAAATAAATTAAAGAAACCCGAAGTTGCCGCATAAACTGAGACACTTGGATCATTATGGATGGCCAACCAAATAGAAAGTAGAAGTTCAATAAAACCTCACTAATTTAATACTCGATAAATTAATAATCTTTCTAAGACAACATTTTCCTCCGGTCCCGATTTGGGTCAATGAAAAAATCACCCATTTTGATAAAATATAAGATATTATATTTTTAGAAGACCCCTATATAAATATATGGTTGATTTTTGTGATATCTTTTAAATGAGAAGCCATTTTTGGATATGGTTTCAAGAAATTATCTATGTTGCTTATATAGTTTATTCTTACCATCATACATTGAATGTTTTTAGTAAAAATATAATGATAATAATTTGATTTAAGAAACAATGAACATTTTGTATAATGAATTTAATTTTATAATGAATTATTGAATTTATTTTACAATGATCTATTTAACAAAAAAATATATATTAGAATGAATCATATACATACATTGTACTTTATGTATAATAAATATATTTTTGTTTGAATTCAGTAAATGTAATTAGTAAGATACAATCATTTTGATGTATTCATTGTACTTTATATATAATAAATAATTTTATTTTTATGTGAATTCAATAAATATTCAACCACCTCCGTCCACTTTTAATTGTCATAGTTTTCTTTTTGAAGTCAAACGATAATAACTTTGACTAACATTTTACGATGTATTTTTTCATCATATTGATATGCAAAAAATTAGAATCTATAATACTTTTTGTATAATTTTTGAATATCTAAATTCTTTTGTTTAAAATATCAAATTAATGTAATCAAATTTAACTTTGAAAATTAGTCAAATTGACTTTTGAAAAGTGCAATATGACAATTAAAAGTGGACAAATATAATATATAAATTAATAAGCTACATTAATGATTCTAATGTAGTCAAAATAAACCTTCATTCACTGAATCTCTCAAAATATTAATACTTTATGGTCCACCATTAATTTCGTGAGATTTTACTATAAATGTTCTTTTTTTGAGAGTATAAATAAGTGACCCATTTTCACAGTCGCTATCACAAACTTTCATTTCAATTTTGAACACCATAAAATGCAGTTGTTACCTATCTCTCATCTGAATGTTTTGTTGTTCTCCCTCATTTCTAGCCAGATTTCAACTTATTCTCGTCTCCATTGCTGCTCTCTCAACTCTTCATCTCTTCGTCGTGGTATATATCTCTTGCCCTTCCTAACTACTCAGTTCGTCTCAATTTATGTTATGTTATGTAGTTTGATTGTTTGGATCATTTTCGTTACTTCTAGAGTCGAACACACTTAATGTCTAAGATCTGAATGATTAAGATTAAGATCTTCATTAAGTGCTAGCCTTAGTGGTTATAGATTACTTTTAGCAACAATATTTATTGTTGTAAAAACTTATAACGACAATTGAGTTAATGTCATTGCATACAACATTCTATAGAAATGTTGCTAAAGTCTTTGATGATTTTGGATGCAATAACATTATCTCAATTGCCCTTAGAAGGTTTTACAACAATAAATATTGTCAAAAACCAAATAAGTTAAATATGTTTAAATGACTTAAAATAAGTCAAAAGTTAAAGTAGGTCTCCCCCTACTTTTTATTTTTTGACTTAAATGTAATGACCCTCCAGGTCATTTTTAAATTAAAGAATTCTTTCCCTCGTATAGAGCATTCCTGTAGCGACCCCAAGTTATTTATGACTTGCTGGCACTGACTGTTCGGTCGCCTGGTCGTTCGTTTGGGTTTTAGGCCC
>JAJOOR010008552.1:0-33642 GCA_036250505.1 Solanum acaule | reverse complement strand
ATATATATATATATATATATATATATATATATATATATATATATATTATAGGAGTAAAATAAACACGTCAAAATTAGGTGTTCACAAGGACGACAAGTTTGAAATCCATCAATGCATGGCTTGAAAGCCCAAAATACAAACTTGAAAGTTTTTACCTCTGGCGAACTCATTGACTCTTCGTATTTCCATTCCACAACTGTTCTATGATTAGAATACTGAAAGGCTACAAAATAACTTAGGAAGCTCAGTGACTTCTGAAAATCACCATATACCAATGTAAATGCACGATGATATCCAAGGCACACTTTTCTATATGTTACTTGATGACCAAATTTTTCATGAACCTTAGAAATGACATCTACTACCAACAATTTGGGATTTTTACATATTTGATTTAAAAATAAAGATGCAATTAAATTGGTATCTAAGTTACGTGACCTGTCGTATGCCGTTACATCTATGATTATTCAAATACTTTTCAATCTTCCAAAGGCTACCTCCAACCTTTCGGCCTTGAAGAAACCATGGACAACCCAATGAATCATAAAACATGTATCTCATAGTCCATAAACTCTTGGTTAATATGACAACCTTTAATTCTTTATTTTTCCGCAAACTACAAATTGTCACAGCCCGTTTCAACTTAGCTTTGATGCTGAAACACATATCTTTTTCTAAATCTTTTTAGGCATCCTCAGACCAAACAAAACAACATTTCATCTCAGATTCACGAGTAGAGGTTTAAATACCTTCCTCTTTTTCCAATGTTGTAAAATAGGGTATATCTTGACTTTGCATTTCAGATACATTCTGATCAAATTGATTTTGAAAATTTATCCCAATATCATTTTGAGGTAAATCTCTAGTATCTTCATCAGATTCACTTTCACTGACTTTACCCTCTCCATTATCTTCTGAAGGTTCATCTTCCTTCGAATTTTCATCACTTCTTTGAGCATGTGCATCATTACACATATCAAAGCTAGCTTCATCTTCTCTGTAAAAATAAATAAGTTTCATGAAATACATAAAATGAAAATAATTAATTATTCATGCTACAAAATAGACTAAATATATATATATATATATAAAAGATCAGCTTACCTGATTTCATATTGGTTGTGGCTACTTTCAATATGTCTTTGACTACTCGAGCATTCACCAAATGATCGATATTCATGCTCGTTAGGTCCCGCACCAAATTATTGATGGATACCATGTGTTGCACTATATGCAAAATGAGGCTGATTGATTGTGGCAAATCCATAATTTTGAGACAATAAACTCATATGATAACCATGTTGATTATTCATTTGAAATAAATTATCTTGATTTATTGGTCTAGTCTTTATATACATCTCTAAAAGATTTATATCAATCTTATTCAAAAAGACTTGAGGAATGGCCAAAATTATAGCAAAGGCTGATCATTCTCAATTTTGAACTCTACGAACCTTGTAATGTTACCTTGAAATGAGCAAACAATATTTTTCTGAAATATCCATTTCAATATTTTCACTACTAGTCCCCATTTTCTCATGCAACAATTCAATTAATTCAATGTAGGTTGTCGAAATAGACATGCTAACAATCATTTTGGCACATTCGCTATATCTGAATCCAATCACTTTCGTGATTATTTCACCACCCCAATACAACGCAACCATCACGTTATCTTCAAAACTAGCCATCAAAAAATCTACACACAAAAATAAGATATGCATTATAATTATTAAAAATATATTTTTATAAATACGTTACAACATATTGACAAGTCATACCTATTAAAATTTTGTGAATGTTGTTTCAACAATGGGGCACATAAGCAGAAACTTTGTAGAAAATTGTTGAAATGTGCAAAACATTCTACACAAACCATTTCTTATAATAATTTGTGGTCAATTGTAGAGGGAACACTTTAGCAGTTTGTTGTTACTGTCAGACACGTTTTAAAGTTAAAATGTAACTTATAGTAACGTTTTATTGATAGATCAAATCAACAAGACTACATTTCCGCAGGCCCGTGACATGATTCAATAGAATCGTTACTTAGAGTAACGTTTTGGTCTTAAAATGTGAGTCACAATAATGACTTTAATGTCAGATTCCGTACAAAGATTCTTAAAAGACAGACCTGTGATTTGATTCGACATACTCATTACTATAGGTAGCGTTTTACCTTTAAAATGTGCTTCCGGATAACGATATTTGGTACAAAGATTCTCATGTGGCAGAGTTGCAAAGACTCGTTACCGATGACAACGTTTATACTAGTTTGGTAAAATTTCAAAGTTTCATATCATTTTGGTGAATTGATTCAACTAATAAATTATTTTGGTCAACTTTCTTACATTATGTTGTCATTCTAACAATTAGACAACACATCATACTTTGAAATCAAGTTATTTTAGAGGAAATCGAGTTTCATAACAAGCTTCCGATAACACTTCATACCGAGCTTCTGATATCATCAAGAGTTGAACCACAAATTTCTCAATTAATATTGAAGCCTTAGACAATCTTGAATCGCAAGTGCATAAGGGCTAGAGATTTCTTAAATCATAGGTGCATAATGGTTTTATGTGAATGAGTTTTAAATTGAAAAGACATGTATAGGAAGTGATGAAAAATGACATTGTTTATTTGAATGGGGTGACAAATAATGGATGTGGGCCTAGATTACGTTAAAATCTTAAAACTTTACTAAGAGTGATTTTTTAGCATACCGTCAACAACAATATTTTAAAATAAAATATACCCTAAAACATGAAATACGTTTATACTAGTTTTGTAAATTTTTATTTAGGTGAATTTCTTTAAATAATGGATTAGTTTGATAAAAAATGTATTTCTCTAGGCCTCCCTTTCTTACCGAATTTTTTACCAAAATAACTTATTATTCAAATCAATTTACAAAAATAATATGTTATTTTGAAACTTTACAAAATTTAGTATAAACGTTGTTAATAGTAACGTATTAGGTCATATTTTATTTCAAACAAGCAACGGACAAAAAGTAATGGGTGGACAACGTTAAAGTAGGAATATGTTACCGAAGTAACATTTTAGAATTATTATAACATTTTCGTTTCAATCCTTATATATGTTTTAAGCTATATTAAATCTAATTTCAATTCAACAGTACTTTCCCTCATCCTATCCTAAACCCAATTTCCCTCACCCTAACCTTAATCTCGCAAAGCCTTGCGAAGAGAACATACGCACAACACCGTTTCCAATTCTCGCCATAGATTCACGATTGTTTCACTGCCATAAGTATTTTAAGGTAATTTTCTTTGTTCAAGATTTGATTTTTCTTTACGAAGGAATGCTTGACAAACCCATAGGATTGAAGAACCCGCTAACAAACCCATGAAATTGAATTCCAACACAAGATTTTGTATGGTTATTATTTTTTGTTTGATTTTAATCTCCTTGGATCATTTTCATTTTGAAGATACTCTTTTCATGACTAGTGAACTCGCAATTGTTAATTAAAGTTGTAATGGTGTCTTTCTATCTATCCACGTTCCATATTCGCATCGTTTAATTCCTATTTCTCTTTCTCTTCATGGTTTGGTTACTCTTTACCTAATGTAACAATTGTATATCACGAAAAAAAATTATACTCAGGTTCTATTATTGCTTAGTGTAGTCTAAGATGGTTTGTGTTATATGAGTAAATTTCTAAATTAAAGAGGATAGTCTTAAAACTTTTGAATATGATTTTATAAATTTTACAGTCACTTTTGAAGTGTGCTTTTTGAGATTAATGTCAAGAAAAAAAATTACATAACAATTCGGGCTAACATTTAAGTTTACTTTCATGTATATTCCATAGGTTTTTTATGGCTTATAATAGTGAATACAACTTGGATTCTGATCCATTGGAATCGAATGTATTAATGAAACAACTCACTCATAGATCACAAGATATATGAGAAGGAAGTGTTAATATGATTCTTAATACGAGAAGAGAAAGTGAAGATTTTTGGAAGCTCGTTGAGAGATCCTATCCATCCATTAGTTTTTAAAGTGATTAGATTATCCGAATCATATGGTGTTTATAAATTTAATCGGCCTGCTATCGATCATAGTTTGATCACTGCACTAGTTGAGCGATGGAGTCCTGAAACTAATAATTTTCACTTTAGGACAGGTGAAGCAACAATCACCCTACATGATGTTGTGGTGTTGTATGGATTACCTGTGAATGGTGATTCAATACTTGATAATGAGACGATAAGGATCATAGGGGATTGACAAAATATTTGTCAAAAATTATTAGGTTTCATTCCATCACGTGAAGACTTCAAAAAAAATATTCCCTCAATGTCACTATGTTTATTGCACACATGCTAAGCAAGCCACAACTGTCGAACATGTCAACATAAGATATGGTCAATAAGAAGGTCAGATGTTACATTTTTTGGATGATTGCGGGTGTGATGATGACGGATACATCTAGTGGTTATTTGAAGCTTATGTACTTTCCTATGCTCTAGGACGTCGATAGAATTAGGTCTAATAGTTGGGGTAGTGCGACCTTAATATTTCTTATATCATTTTCTTTGTAAAGCCTCACAGAGTACCCAAAATGAGATAGCCGAATTTCTACCACTACTTCAGGTATATCTAACAATTGTACAAATTATTTATATATATTTTTATAGTTTACCAGTTTTGGACACGTGTGTCTCATATCATATTTTCTCTCCCTATATATATATTCTTCCTTTGATTTGTCTCTATAGTGTTATATAAGGAAGAAAATTTTAAAAGATGTAATTTCAGAACTTTTTCTCCCAAATTTGAGCGTGGGAGAGAGTCACTATCCTCAGTCCTCATATAGTAGCCTAGAGAGATGCGAGAACTATTTTTCCTGTTGGTTTGCCTAGGGGTCCACATGCTACTAGATGGTTCTTAGTTGGACGAAACTATCAAACATGTGTTGAAAGTTTATAGGAATGCACTTGACTTTATGATAAGAGATCAGGTACAATATAATTTTTATTTATTTATAAAGATTGTAAATGTAAAGACTCATTTTGCTCTTTTCTTTTTTCATGTAGTTTATTTGGGTACCATATTCCGATGACTTAATTGATAGTCTTCCTCTATATTGTCAGGTTGGATGAAACATATGTCATGTTAGAGTTTCAATCTTTTATTGGGATGTGATCGAGGTTCATTTTTCAGATCGTGTTATGAGGCAATTTGAACTTCAACAAGCTATTCCAACTCTGTTGTCATTTGATTCCAAACACTTTCATCATGATCGTTGGGAAAGACCAAATACAAATTGAGAGTTGAAACATGAACAATGGTTATAATTTTGAAACCAACGCTTCCAATATAGTTGTGATGCATCAGTCAATCATGAATCACTTCGTTATGATGACCCCTACCTTATTTGGTTCAAGCGCATTACTTGTCTTGTTATTGGTAATCATAATTTGCGTCCTTAAAGTCAACAAGGTTATGTGCCTAATTCAACAACATATGAAACTATGGTATGTGCCACCTCATTAGCTTATCTTCATGCCTTTTGTGTCGTATAGTCATGATTCTAATTTTTTTCTATTCTACCCTATTTTGTGATGTTCCATATTTTTTTTTATTTACAAATTAATCATTTTAGCTCAAAACTGAAAAAGTTTGTCATATATATTTTTTTAGTGCTGCTGCTACTAAGTTTTTCACTGTTCTTTGGTTTCTTTTTTATTTTTCATTGTTCTTGGTTCACTGTTAAACTTGCATTCAATGGTAGCGAGAAATTGAAAGACTACTGCTATTAAGAAAGAAATGTTAATGTCTGCAACAAATCTACAAAAACTTCGTTGGCCAAAAGAAATTTAAAGGTAAGCAAGAAAGGAAGACAATGATTGAAAGACTACTACTATCAAGAAAAATGAATATCATATAGTGATCTGGAGTCATTTTGAAGAGCAAAGAATTTTTATTTTTTAATATATAAATGGCTGGTCTCTATGTTTTAAGTTATTTTTCTTAGTTGAAGTAGATCAATTTTTGGATGAATGTTTCTGTTACCAGAAAGTTTTGCCTCTATATTCACTACTATTTTTAAAAAAAAAATGTCTGGAAGTTGAATTCTTATAGTCACATGGTCAATTTAGACATTAGTTTTCTTTTATATTTGCTTCTTCATCTTTTAAGTGATGTGATTATTAGTTTTCTATCCCTACATATATTGTATCTACAATTCTTAAGAAATGAATCATTAAATGACTTTCACTTTAATTTGTTCAGGTGCGTCATATTTATTTGATGGTTGATGAAGCTAAAACACTTGGTTATAATCCATCATATGAGGCATTATAAATGTTTAGAAAAATGATGCGGAATCAAGGTTCTGATTATTTGAAATATTTCCATGAAGCTGATAGGATTTATGTGTTGGTCGATTATAGAAAAGATGTGGTACAACCTGTCTTGTTATTTTACCCAATTCATAAGCAAGAAAAATATGATGTTACTCTTAAGAGAGAAAGTATTATTGAAAGAGGACAAACGTAATTGAAATGGATTAGGCCACACAAAATGTCCAAGCAATCTAAGAAGATGATCAAACAACATTTAATTATAATATTAGTTCCATTTCAAGAGGCTGCATTCATGAATTCACTCAAGCATCAAATATGACATATCCACTGTTACAAACAGATATCATGCCATATCAAGTTATCCAAGTCTTTCATTACTTGAGAATGTCGTTGGTAGTTATCGACCTCAAAATTTTAAGAATATCTCAAACTTTACCTCATCGTTTGTGCTAATAGTCATTAAGACCCCTGATGCCATTAATAATTTAGAGGATCCAAATAATCAAGTGAACAATAATGATCCAAATGATGCAAATAAAGGCGATGATACGCCCATTCAGGATGGTGAACCATTAAGGAGGGACAAGCGTAAAATTAAACTTAAGCCTTGTGGGACTAATCTTTTAACATCTTACATTTTTTTTGCTTCACTTCTCCTTTTGAATAGTAGAACATTTATCTTTTATTTACAGGGGATCATTATGTTATTCGACACGTCAAAAAGAAAAAAAACAAAGAATATGTAATGAAATCTTGTGGTGCTGCTGAAGACGGTGTGTTACTTATTAAATTTTGAAAAGTTAGTGTTACCTAGAGTTGATGCTGCTGGAAATTAAAGTTATTACTGATGACTACATAGCAGCAAGACTAATTTAATACTTAGAGTTGGTGTTACTACTTTATGAATCTCAATAGCTAATTTAATACTTTTTTCTCTCTTCAGTTAAGTTTGATTTCCAGTTGGACATCGATTCCTGTCATGCCCGGTCTACCTACACAATTCACAAGCATGCTCATATACTGCAGGACCATGATCCATTTCATTAGAAACTTTAGTTGTCCTTGATCGATTGAGACGGCGATAAAATTCATTACTTCTCATTATAAAACTTGGCGATGACCAATATGCATCGTGCCCAATCGCTGAGAATGACCCATAACATGTTGCAACATGATTATCTATTGTGAAATGCCCTCTCACATAATTTCTAGCTAGCGCTCCCATTCTTTCAGTAACCTTCGTGACATGTGAACACCAAAAATGTAAGTTATCCCATTTTTCATATACGCATTTTTTTCACTTAGTGAAACACAGTAAGGATTACCACTAGTACTATCAATTTGTATAGATCTAACCTCATATACCTATATGGATATATTTCAATAAAAAATAAAGTTTCTTTTTGAACTTCCATAGTTTTTCTCCCACTTCATTTTGAAACTACTTGTCCATAATTCAATTTGCTCTACAAGTTGGAGAGTTGTTTGACATCTTCGAGTATATCGTTCAACGGTTTGCTCCAATGAATGTCTAATCATGACAGTGTCTAGCAAGCCTCGAGCTTTCTTTAGAAGTCCAGTGAAAGACCCTGAAAGATTTATTGTCAATACTCCCTATCTTTTTGTATCATCATGACTAAAAGTCTATATGCTCAATGGAATTCGCATGAGGTATTCATATGCTTCTCTATTTTCTTCTTGAATTTTCCACATTAAAGCTTCAAGCTTCCTTACTTGATGAGTTGTAGCAGCCGTCCACATCAAATTACTGAGGTCCTTATTTGAAATTGAAATTGAAAGTTACTTAAGATGTCTTAGACAAAATCGATGGAAGACCTGAGTCTCCTGAAATTGCCACAACTTCGATAAACTAATCAAGATTTCTTCATGCCCTATAAGAGATAATTCAAATATCTTCTCTATTCTTTATAACACGTGCACTCAAATTTCTAAAAAATCATTTTCATGCCCTTTTCGACCCTTTGTCAACAATATCTAATGCTAAAAGGAAGAATGTTATCATTTCCATCAACTCTAACAACAATTAACAATTTTATCTCATATTTACCATATATGTATGAGTTTCATCTACTGAAATAACAGAATGAAAAATTTGGATTCCATCAATGCATGACTTGAAAATTTAAAAATACAAACTTGAAAGTTTTACCTTTGGTGAACTCATTGACTCTTCATATTTCCACGCAATAACTGTTCCATGATTAGAGTACTGAAAATCTTTAAAAAAATTAGGAAGCTCACTAAATGATTTTTGAAAATTAGCATATATCAATGTAAACACACTAGTCTAAGTCATGCTTTTCTATATGTTACTTGATGATCAAATTTTTCATGAACCTTAGAAATGACATCTACTATTAATAATTTGAAATTTTTACGTATTTGATTTAAAAATAAAGATGCAATTTAATTGGTATCTAAGTTTGTGTGACCTGTCGTAAGCCCTTCAGTCTCACATCTATGATTATTAAAATACTTTCCTATCTTCCAAAGGTTACCTCCAACCTTCCGACCTTGAAGAAATCATGGACAACCCAATGAATCATAAATATGCATCTCACAATCCATAAACTCTTGGTTGATATTACAACCTTTAATTCTTTATTTTGTGCAAACTTCAAATTGTCACATTCCGTTTCAACTTAGCTTCGCTGTTGAACCACATATCTTTTTCTAATTTTTTTTGGCATCCTTGGACAAAAAAACAACAACATTTTATCTCAGATTCATGTGTAGATTCACGTGTAGAGATAAAAATATCTTTCTCATTCTCCAATGTTGTAAATTAAGGTATATCATTATTTTGCATTTTAGTTACATCCTTATCAAATTGATTTTGAAGATTTATCCAGTATCATTTTGAGGTAAATCTCCAGTATCTTATCGAATTCACTTTCAATGGCTTTACTCTCTCCATCGTCTTCTGAAGGTTCATCTTCTTTCGAAATTTCATTGCTTCTTTGAGGCATGTGCATCATTACACAAATCAAAACTAGCTTCATCTTCTCTGTAGAATATTTTTAAATTAATTTCATGAAATACATAAAATGAAAGTAATTAATTATTCATGCTACTAAATAGACAAAAAAAAAATTATATAAAAAAAGATTAGTCTACCTGATTTCATATTGGTTGTGGCTACTTTCAATGTGTCTTTGACTACTCAAGCATTCATCAGCTGATCTATATTCATTGTAACACCTCGCTATTTGAAAGAACTAGAAAGAGCTAGAATTAGAAAGAGTCATTTTTGGAAAGAATGAAAAATCTAGAAAATTGGTTAAGTTTGAGTTTTGGTCAACTTCAAACAAATATAACTCCTAGCTCAGGATAAGTTAGGTGTCCTATAAGATACTGTAGGAAATATCTTTGAATTATATTTCCCACGCCACCGAGTTTGTGAGATTTCGAGTTCGTATGAGGGAGATATGCCTATTTGAAGTTGGGCTATTTAGATAAGGAAAGTCTAATCCGGATTTTGTAACCCATTTATTATAATTCCTTTTTAACAATTAAATTGGGGTCTAAACTGAATTGGTTCAGTTTAGACAATTGGAAATTTACGCTAGGGCTTGGAGAAAAGAGAAAAGAGGAGAAAGGAGAAGAAAAGTTCAAGATTCATCAAGATCGTGCAATTTTGGTTGTGGATTCGCTAAGGATTCAATCCTATGAGGTATGTGAGATCACATAGCATTGGGTTAGTTCACCCACGCATCAATCATGATTCAATTCAGCGTAATTGTGTTCTTTTGAAGGAAAAGGTTATGAGTTCTTGATGAAATTCGTTTAAGTTCATGTGGGTTCTTGTTGTTGAAGTTTCTTGAGTTTGATTCATGAGATTAGGTGTGTTTTTTAGTAGAATCTTACATATATTGATGATATACTCGATTCTAAGTGTTTGGGGAAAGAACCAAATGATTTTAGGGGGTTTAGAGTTGAAAAATGAAGAAGAAAAATTGGGGAATTTCTGGGCAGGGCCTTGGGGTGTCGCGCCTCTCAGAGCTCCCCACTTCAGAGTCTAAAGTTTGGGCTCTAGGGCACCACACCACTCAGAGCACCCCAACCCAGACTCTGAAGTTTGGGCTCTGGCGCTCCGTGCCTCTCAGAGCTCTAGGGACGCCAGTTTTTACACCTTTTCCCACTTCCTTCAGTACTAGTTCCCTAGCAACGTACCTATGTTTTCTAGTCGATTTCTACATTCTAAGGTACGTCTAAACATCATGAAAACATTCATAAACATGAGATCATGAACCTTGAATCCATAATTCAATTCAAGGAAAGTTAAGAATCAAGTCAAGAGAAGTTTATAGAGTTTTCCAAAAGTCTTTTACAAACGTTTTAACTTTGTTTTAAGGCTTGAGTTTTGAGTTGAGTAAATAGTAAGAGTAAATTCATTTCTTAAAAATATTATACAGGAACTAAGTATTACCAAGTGTTGAAATGTTTTCACATTTAAACAAGAAAGGAAACACTGATTTTCAAGAGAGCTTTTAAGCTAGTTTTGAGTAATTACCTCAAATCACAGAAAGAGTTCTGTTTTTAAAACATATGAGCTGAGTATATTTTGGGAGTAGTATTGAGCACCAATATGGGGATGAGTTCATAATATCTCAAGTCTCCATAAACCATGTAGCCATCATGGGTAGAAAGGATCATACTTTTAGATGATTCCTTAGTGCTTTTTAGCATAGACTAGTGGATACACTTAGTTGAGGTATTCTATATCACGGCAAGATATATGACAGTTCTGACAGCATGGACGAGACAGTGTATCATCACTTTAGCTTATAGTGGTGGTTGTCGGTTAGAGAAACTCCCACAATATTATATTACTCTATAAGTAAATTGAGTTGTTATTGTATTTCTTTAATACATTGAGTTATCATCTACTATTTTTAAATGCTTTGTATAACTGCACCATTATTGTTGTTTTTACTTTGCATTTGAGTTGAGTATTCTTAAGTTGAGTAAAGCCAAGTGTTCTTTTCAAATTCCTTTCAAGCTTATGTCATGTTTAGTTTTCCCCTCGCATGCTCGTACATTCAATGTACTGATTCCATTTGGCTTGCATCTTTTTATGATGCAGATACAGGTAATCAGGATCAGCATCCAGCCCCTCGTTAATCCATTCGAGCATTCAGAGTCATTTGGTGAGCCTCCTTGCTTTCCGGGGGACTCTTTTTACATTGTTTTCTAGTATTTTAGTTGTTAGGATGATCGGGGGTCTTGTCCCGACATCTCTTAGTATTTAGAGGCTTCATAGACAGTTAGATATGAGTCTTTAGTCTTGTATTTCAGATGTTTTGCTAAAAGACTTGAGTTGCCACTTTGGCTAATTTGAATGTTTATCATTAAACGTTCTAAGTTTATTTGAGACAGTTGTTTTAAAGTGCATTTGAATCCTTGTATTAATGCTTTAAGTCTTCCTCTTTGAGTTAAGCCAGGCCAAGGGTTCGCTTGGGGCTAGCAATGGTTCTCGAGTTCCAGTCCCGCCTAGGGTGTAGGCTCGGGGTGTGACAAACTTAGTATCAGAGCAAATAGTTCGAGAGTCCTAGGGAGTCTATGAATCTGTGTCTGTAGAGTGCTAGTTATCGGTGTGAAATGCGCCACATCTATAATTAGGAGGCTGCAACATTTAGGAAATTCTTTCACTTCTTTCATACTCATTTCATGCGATAGAGTGTATCTCTATTAAAAGTCTCTTTCTAACTCGTGCTTACGTGTGTCTTTCAGTTGATCATGCCTCCACGAAGATCTGTCTGAGGTCGTCCTGCTAGGAGGAACATCAAGGAGCAAGGGGTACCTACTGCACCAGAAGTGCAACCCCAAGGAGAGGTCACTAATGCTGAATTTTGGGAAGCAATTTGGATCCAAGTCAAGTTGTGACCAACCAAGTTGGGCAACAAAGAGGGGCTCGACAGGAAGAAGCTGATACTTCGAGGATCTGGGAGTTCTTCAGGATGAATCCTCCAAACTTCACTAGTTCAAGCACTACCCAGGATCCGGAAAATTTTGTTGAGGAACTGCAAAAGGTATTTAAAGTTATGCACGTTGCCGATGCTGAGCGAGTAGAACTAGCTGCATATCAACTTAAGAATGTTGTTAGGACTTGGTTTGACCAGTGGAAGAAGAGTAGGGCTGAGGATGCACCGATTTTGAGTTGGGCTGCGTTCGAGAGTGCATTCTTGGGGTATTTCTTTCCCCGTGAACTGAGAGAAGCCAAGGGACGGGAATTCCTTACCCTTAAGCAGGATTCACTAAGTGTTTATGAGTATGGTTTGAAGTTTACCCAACTTTCCCGATATCCTTCGGAGATGGTTGCGGATATGAGGAGTATGATGAGTTTGTTTGTTGCTCGGCTGTCTCATCTGTCAAGTAAGGAAGGTAAGGTTGCGATGCTAATAGGTGACATAGTTATAGCAAGGTTGATGGTTTATGTGCAACATGTTGAGGAAGAGAAACTGAGGGATAGCGAGGAATTTAGAAACAAGAAAGCTAAGACCGAGAGTGAGTCCAGGCAGCAAAGGAGTAATGTGAACCGTTCGTCCTTTCGGCAAAAGCAAAAGGGACTTGCTCCATCATCTGCTAGTGCACCTGCTCCCAGAAAAAAAAGGTGAGTATAATGGTCAGAATTCGCAGAACTTCAGAGCTAGACCTGCACAGTCTCAGGGTAGTGTGGCACAAGGAGGTAACTGGGCTCCTGTATGTGCTAAGTGTGGTAAACCACCCAAGAAACTATCGCGATGGCTCCACAGGTTGTTTCAAGTGTGGACATGAGGGTCACTTCATGAAAGAGTGGCCCTAAGAACGGGCAAGGTAATGGGAATCAGGGCAATATAGCCCAATCTTCATCAGTTGATCCACCAGACATGGCTGCACCTAGAGGAGCTATTTCCGGTACTGGCGGAGGAGCAAACCGCCTTTATGCGATCACTAGTCGTCAAGAGCAAGAAAATTCTCCAGATGTTGTCACTGGTAAGTCTTTACTCTTAATGGTTATGCTTTGATAGACCCAGGAGCGAGTTTATCTTTTGTGACTCTTTACGTTGCAATGAAATTTGATTTTCTTCCTGAGAAACTTTGTGAGCCCTTTTGGGTTTCTACACCTGTTGGGGAGTCTATTCTAGCTGAGCGAGTCTATCGTGATTGTACCATTTCCATCAATCACAAGAACACCATGGCTAATTTAGTTGAGTTAGACATGGTTGATTTTGATGTCATTCTTGGTATAGACTGGCTTCATGCTTGTTATGCCTCCATCGATTGTAGAACTCGAGTTGTCAAGTTTCAGTTTCCTAATGAGCTAGTTATAGAGTGGAGTAGTAGTTCAGCAGTGCCTAAGGGTCGTTTCATTTCGTATCTTAAGGCAAGAAATTTAGTTTCCAAAGGTTGTGTCGATCACTTAGTCCGAGTTAATGACTCTAGTGTTGAGACGCCTTCTATTAAGTCAGTTCCAATTGTGAGTGAGTTTCCAGAAGTCTTTCCTGATGATCTACTCGGAGTCTCTCCTGAGAGAGAGATAGACTTCGGTATAAAAGTTCTTCCAGATACTCATCATATATCTATTCCGCTATATAGAATGGCACCAGCAGAGTTGAAAGAGCTAAAAGAGCAGTTGAAAGATCTCCTTGATAAGGGTTTTATTCGACCAAGTGTCTCACCTTAGGGCGCTCTGGTCTTATTTGTGAGAAAGAAAGATGGTTTCCTTAGAATGTGTATAGACTACCGCCAGTTGAACAAGGTTACCATCAAGAATAAATATCCTCTTCCGAGAATTGATGATTTTTTTATCAGCTTTAGGGTGCTACCTATTTCTCTAAGATAGACCTTAGATCAGGCTACCATCAGTTGAGGGTAAGGGAATGTGATATTCTAAAGACAACATTCAGGACCCGTTATGGTCATTATGAGTTTCTAGTTATGTCCTTTGGTCTGACTAATGCACCTGCATCATTCATGGACCTTATGAATGTCACGCCCCAAACTCAAGAGGCGCAACTGGTTCCTAATGCCAAAACTCAGGCTCGAGCCGATCCTGCTGAACCATTTGCTACTAGCGAATAGCAGCCACACGCAATCAAGAAAACAAACAAGTATATCTCCGCTTAAAATTAAGCCCTCGACCGGCAAGGCCCCTGTCAACTGATCTATAAAATAAAAAGCTACTCCCAGGAGATTAAATAAATAAATAACCAACTAGCACAGAAGTCCTGATTGGGTCGTCGAGGCCCCTATGATATCTATACCAAAACTAAAAGCAGGTATATATCAATACAATACATCAAACAGCTCACAAGCTTCAGCAAACCAACAACATAGGCCAGTATGGCCATAACGTAACTATACACCCCACACACTAGTCTACAAGCCTCTAAGAGTAGTAAAGATTAGTGGGACAGGGCCCCAGCCTACCCATAAAGATATATACAACAAAAGGTAACAAACCTCCCAACTCCGGCAGCTTCGGAGGAAAGAGGCTAGCCAACCGAATAAAAGTCAATCCTGCTGCTGATAAGGTCTACTTGGTCGTCTGTCAGGACCTGCATGCATGAATGCAGTGCCCCCAAGGCAATGGGGCATCAGTACAAAATAATGTATAGAGTATGAAAGACAATAGACTATGAGAAGGTATCCTGATATACTGGAATAATCTGATAAATAAATCAAGGATAAGATAAGTGTACTGACCTGCTCCTAAATCTAAACTTATCAAAAATAATAAAACAAAAAACTAACCAAGGCCCCATAAGCTTGGCAGGTACAAACAGTACACAATACCACCTACTCAGGCCCCCATAAGCCCGGAAGGTGCCAATCAGCCTATACACCCCTATCGGTAGTCCCCTAGCCCCATAGGCAGTCACATAGCCCTCTTAGGCATTAATATATCCCCATAGGCAGCACATAGCTCTCTTAGGCATCAACATAGCTTATAGACAACTCATAGTCCTCTTAGGCAACAACATGGCCCTGTAGGAAGCACATAACCTTCTTAGGCGTCAATATAGACCTGTAGGCAACTCATAGCCCTTCTAGGCATCAATATATCCCCGTAGGCAACTCATAGACCTTTTAGGCATTCATATAGCCCTGTAGGCAGAACATAGGCCTTCTAGGCATATATCACATTCCTGCAACTAACCACAATAGCCCCAAGGGCAACAATAACAATCCAATCGCTAAAAGCGAGCAGTTTAGTTATAAGCAACCTATACAAATAGCCACTAAGTCGTGTCCAACATAGGGACGCTACTAACTGAATATGAATCCCGATAAATGAGGATTTTATCAACTCGAGCAGTCAACAATCAACAATCAATAATAATGGCTACAAGTGTAACAAGGATAACAACCCAATTACATTGCTCCTAAGCTTTAAGGAAACATGCTGTAAGTAGGGACTAGCCTTTACATACCTTTTTCTATGAATTCACGTGGCCTAACGAATTTTACTCATAACTCCCTCGATACTACAACAAGGTAGGACCATAATCAACACACAAAAATAAAAGATACCATCACAATACGATAAAAGAATGTATTTCTGTCGCAAATTGCTATTTACTGATTATATAAGCTTAAGTCGATGAAAGAAGGGTCTTACCTCGATCTTAAGGTCGTAATACGCCTCAAAACCTTCAACTATATCCAAACCCTTGCTGTCCCAACACTAAAGTATGATATGCTACGAAATCGATAAAACAAATTATACCACGGTGATGGCCCAACGCGTAGAACAACTTTCGTCAAGGACTTAAGTCAAGAAAATCTATACTTTAGTTGATCCTAGAAATGGGTTTCTTTATTTTTTTTCTGGTTCTTAGCTAAAAATGAATAAAAGGTTCGAAGAAGAAGATATATGTAAAGTTCCACTGACCTAGGGCCCCACCTCACGTTCCTGCTTGCGCAGTCCGACGAAAACACAAATATCTCTCTATTCTGAAGTCGTATGAACAAACGGTTTAATGCGTTGGAAACTAGACTTGTATACCTTCGATTCGATAGGTCGTGGGCCCCATAACTCTTTATAGATTTGGAGAAAACCTCCAGATAGTTGACCCAAATTTCAAAGAAATCTTAAAAATGGAACTTACGATAACTTCCGCCAACTTTTATTTTGCCACTTACTTAACTTCAAAACTTGAGATACAACCCTTAAACACTTAAAATATGATACCACATCATTTTTAATTTATTACTCACCCTCCTTGTCTTTCCACGAAGATACGAGTTAATTTAGACGTTTTGAAAAGTCGGGGTATTACATCCTTCCCCCCTTAGAAACATTCATCCTCGAATGAAAATTCTAAGTCACGCGGTTTAGACCTTAGGAGTTGCCAAAATTTAGGCAGTGTATCCTTTGTAGATGTAACTATCCAAGAACCTGAAATGCAAAATTTCTAACCTAGGCGTTTCACATGATGACATAAATAGCTAAGCACCATAGCTCCACCATAACAATGTGAGCAAATAAACAACGACAACCACAATAATAATAAGCAATAGTATATATATATAAAAAATCAAATAGGTATCTTACCTTACTGCCCTAATATAAACTGATATGACATCACCCTGGGGTATAAAACAAGTGAGGATATTTGGACCTCATGCCATCCTCAGCTTCCCAGGTCACCTCTTCTCTATTCTTGTTTCTCCACAATACTTTAACCGAAGCCACCTCTTTGGTCCTCAATTTACGGACTTGCCGATCTAAAATGGCAACTGGAGTTTCCTCGTAGGACAACTCCTCTGTGATCTGAACATCCTCAACTGGGACAACCCGATAAGGGTCTCCTACGCACTTCCGTAATATCAATACATGGAAAACTGGATGAACAAATTTTAGTACCGAAGGCAATTCTAACTCATAAGCCACTTGTCCTACCCTTCGAAGGATTCGGTATAGCCCAATGAATCTTGGACTAAGCTTTCCCTTTTTGCCAAATCGCAAAACACCCTTCATAGGCGAGACTTTTAAGAATACTCAGTCATCGACACAAAGCTCTAAGTCCCTTCGTCGCATATCTGAGTATGACTTCTGTCGGCTTTGAGTTGTTAGCAATCTCTCCCAAATGAGCTTAACTTGCTCCACTGTCTGCAGTACTAAGTCGGGTCCAATCAACCCTGACTCACCTACCTCGAACCATTCAATGGGGGATCTACATTTTCACCCATACAAAGCCTCATAAGGTGCCATCCCGATGCTGGAATGATAACTATTATTGTATGCGAACTCTATAAGAGGCAAGTGGTCATCCCAACTTCCCTTGAAGTCTAGCGCGCATACCCGTAACATATCTTCGAGTGTCAAAATTGTTTGCTTAGCCTAGCCATCTGTCTGAGGGTGAAATGTTATACTAAGATTAACTTGTGTCCCCAGTATTTTCTGGAAGGACTTCCAGAAATTGGCGGTGAATTATGCTCCTCTATCAGAGATGATAGATACTGGGACACCGTGTAGCCTAACAATCTCCCTAATATAGAGCCCTGCATAGTCTTCGACCATAAAAGTAGCCCTGACCGGTAAGAAGTGGGCTGATTTTGTTAGTCTATCAACAATTACCCAAATAGAGTCAAACTTGCGACGCGATCGAGGTAACCCTGTAATAAAATCCATATTAATTGCTTCCCCCTTTCACAAAAGAATGGCTATCTCCTGAACTAGCCTAGCGGGCTTTTGGTGCTAAACCTTCACCTGTTGGTAGTTAGGACACTGTGCCACAAACTCAACAACGTCATTCTTCATCCCGTGCCACCAATAGATCTCCTTAATATCATGGTACATCTTCGTCGAACCAGGGTGAATAGAATAACGGGAATGATGTGCCTCTTCCATAATCCGATGCGGAAGCCCTGCAACATTCGGAACACACAATCGACCACTATATTTAAGGACTCCATCTCCTGCTATATCAAATGTTAAAGTCTGTTGATTCTGAGCCTTGGCTCTGAGCTGCTCTAAGCTAGGATCCTCTTGTTGCCGTGATTTTACTTCTACAACTAGAGATGATACGACTGTGTCCTGAATTGTTACCCCACTATCTTCTGCCTCTAATAATCTGACTCCCAAGCTAGCTAACTGATGAAGCTCTCACGCTAGCTCACACTTCTCAACATCTAAATATGATAAACTAACCAAAGATCTTCGACTGAGGACATCAGCTACCACATTCGCCTTTCCTAGATGATATAAAATGTCCACGTCGTAGTCTTTCAGTAACTCAAGTCATCGATGTTGTCACAGATTTAACTCCTTCTGTCTAAAGATATATTGAAAGCTTTTATAATCTGTGAAGATGTCAATATGAATGACATACAAATAGTGTCTCCAAATCTTTAGCGCATCCACAACTACAGCCCACTCTAAATCGTGGGTCGGATAGTTCTTCTCATGTTTTCCCAACTGCCTTGAAGCATATGCGATAACCTTACCATGTTGCATTAGAACACATCCTAACCCAACGCCAGAAGCATCACAATACAACGCATAGCCTTCTGAACTGTCTGGCAATGCAAGAACTGGTGCTGATGTCAACATGTCCTTCAGCTCCTGGAAACTATGTTCGCAAGCCTCAGTTCACTGGAACTTAGCTGCTTTTTGAGTCAGCTTCGTTAATGGGGCTAGAATTGAAGAAAACTCATCTACAAACCTTCTGTAGTACCCAGCTAACCTTAAGGAACTATGAACCACAGTCGGAGTCATGGGTCTGGGCCAAGTCTTTATGATCTCAATCTTTTGTGTATCAACCGCAATGCCTGCATCTGATACAATATCGCCTAAGAAAGTTACAGAGTCCAACCAGAACTCACACTTAGAAAACTTTGCATAAAGTTCTCGGTCTTGAAGAACCTGAAGGACTACTCGCAGATTATTTGCATGCTCATCTTTTGAACATGAATACACCAAAATATCATCAATAAATACAATCACAAACAAGTCTAGATACGACCTGAATATACTATTCATCAGGTCCATGAACACTGCTGGGGCATTAGTTAATCCAAAAGACATTACCAAGAACTTAAAGTGTCCATATCTAGTTCTAAAAGCTGTCTTTGGAACGTCTTTCTCCCGAACTCGTATCTGGTGGTACCCTGATCTTAAATCAATCTTTGAGAAACACTTAGCACCTTGTAACAGATCAAACAAGTCATCTATCCTTGGAAGGGGATACTTATTCTTTATAGTTGCCTTATTCAGCTGTCGGTAATCGATACACATTCTTAGTGAGCCATCTTTCTTTCTTCCTTACGAACAACACTGGTGCACCCCATGGTGAAGCATTAGGCCTAATAAAGCCTTTATCCAGCAAGTCTTTCAGTTGATCCTTCAACTCCTTTAGCTCAGCAGGAGGCATTCTATAATGAGGGATAGATATGGGTTGTGTACTTGGTAGCATATTGATAGCAAAATCAATTTCCCATTTTGGAGGGATACCAGGGAGTTCGTCTGGAAATACATATAGAAACTCATTAACTACCGGAATAGACTGAAGAGTCGGTGGTTCTGTATCTATATCATGAACATGAACAAGAACAAGATGATAAAAACAACCCTTAGTGATCATCCTCCTCGCCTTAAGATAGAAAATAAACCTACCTTTAGGCGTTGCTATATCGCCTTTCCATTCCCGAACTACCTCTCTTGGAAAGTGGAATCTAACAATCTTTGTCTGGTACTCAACATTAGCATAACAAGACGCTAACCAGTCCATACCCATAATGACGTCGAAATCGACCATCTCTAACTCTACGAGATCTACAGAGGTCTGACGGTCGATAATTTCTACCGTGCAACCTCGATAGACTTTCCTGGCAACAATAGACTCACCAACTGGTGTAGATACAATAAATGGTCGATCTAATGACTCTGCTACTATACATAACCACCCCGCAATAAATGAAGTAACATAAGACAAAGTAGATCCAAGATCTATCAAAGCATAAACACAATGGGAGTAAATAATCAATGTACCTGTCACAACATCTGGTGATGACTCTGAGTCCTGTTGGTCGGTTAATGAATATGTACGGTTATGTCCACTACCAGAACTAGATGCTCCCTCTATGCCTCTGCCTTCGCCTCTACCTCTATGTGCTGAAGTTTGGGGTCCACGCCTTGTAGACTGTGCTGTTGAGGAGGAACCTACTGCTGACCTGGTCGACTGACCTATACCACCCTGACTTATGGTAGGGCAGTTTCTCCACCCATGCCCCTCATGTCCACAAGAATAACAACTTGTGGAACCTTGTATGCACCTCCCGAAATGCATTTTATCACAAGTAGCGCAACGCGGCGGGGCAGTCCTAGCCTGGCCTAAACCCCTCTGCTACTGCGAGCCTGATGCTCGTGAACCCTCACCTAGGCATGACTATTCCTGATGACCAAATCTACTACCCTAGAACTGCTGTAGTGGAGGTATAGGTGGCCTAATAGAATATCGGGGTCTAGGACCACCCTGAAAATCTCCATGCGAACCAGCGGGCCTAGCCCTCTTCTGTCTCTCTCTCTCGACCCTCTCACTCGTACACTGTAGATGTCGACGATCTTCTATGCCCTGTGCAAAGGCCTGAATCCGCGAGATATCCATATTATCATTTAGCACAGCGGTAGAACAAGCCTCGATATTGTTTGAGTCAAGCCCTCCCACAAATCTACGCACCATGTCATGCATCGTATCAACAAATGTTGGTGCATATCTAGCCAATGAATCAAATCTCAGCCCATACTCTCGGACACTCATGCCACCCTGTCGGAGGTTCAGAAACTAGTCCACCTGGCCATCCCTAATCTCTCGAGGCAAATAGTGATCTATGAAACCTTCTGTAAAGCTATCCTAAGTGGGTAGAGATGTATCTTTTCCCCTAGATCTCTCCCAACTTTCATACCACAATACTGCAACATCACGCAATCGAAATGCTGCTAACTCAATTGACTCAGTCGCTGAGGCATGCATGACTCTGAAGATCTTATGAAGCTGCTCAACAAAGTGCTAAGTATCTTCTCTGCGATCTGTCCCTGTAAACTGTGGAGGATTCAAGGCAAGAAATTCACGAACTCTCGAACTTTCGGGCCCTTCAGAAGGTCCGGCAACATCTGGCGCAACTGGTTGGCACTGTGCAGCTACTAATTGTGCTAACATACATACTGCACTCTTGAAATCCTGATCAGATGGAATATGAGGAACTAGAGGTGGTACTGCTGGTGGAGCCGGAAGTCCTGTAGCCCTTGGAGGCTCCTGAAATTATGGAGAAGCTATAGGGGGATGAAAGGATGTCTCCCCTGGGTTACACAATGGGCTACCTCCACCTGTGGTACCTTGCCGGTACCCTCGCTTGCAGTTGTATCTAACCCCTTGCTAGTTGTAGTCTGTCTAGTGTCAGTCATCTCTATCTGCATACAAGTATCAATTATAAGCCAGAAACCTCAACCCTTAAGACACAACTCTATAGCACGAGGTGAGCAAAAGAAGGATAGTCATTCTACCATGCCTGATAGCTTCTTGCTTACCGGATGTGGTGCTCAACACATTTATAAACAAGAATCTACTAGACATGGCTTGCAGACTCCCTAGGATACGACGTTGCTCTGATACCAAGTTTGTCACGCCCCAAACTTGAGAGACGCAACTGGCTCCTAATGCCAAAACTAAGGCCCGAGCCGACCCTGCTGAACCATTTGCTACTAGTGCATGGCAGCCACACGCAATCAAGAAAACAAACAAGTATATCTCGGCTTAAACTTAAGCCGTCGGCCAGCAAGTCAACTGATCTATAAAAGAAACAACTACTCCCAAGAGATCATATAAATAAATAGGCAACTAGCACAAAAGTCTTGATTGGGTCGTCGAGGCCACTATGATATCTATACCAAAATTAAAAGCAGGTATATATCAACACAATACATCAAACAGCTAACAAGCTTCAGCAAACCAACAACATAGGCCAATATGGCCATAACGTAGCTATACACCCCACACACTAGTCTACAAGCCTCTAAGAGTAGTAAAGATTAGCGGGACAGGACCCCACCGTACCCATAAAGATATTTACAACAAAATGTCACAAACCTCCCAACTCTGGCAGCTCCGGAGGAAAGGGGCTAGCCAACCGAATAAAAGTCAATAGTGCTGCTGAGGAGGTCTACTCGGTCGTCTGTCAGGACCTGCATGCATGAATGCAGTTCCCCCAAGGCAATAGGGCATCAGTACAAAATAATGTAAATAGTATGAAAGGCAATAGACTATGAGGAGGTATCCTGATATACTGGAATAATCTGATAAATAAATCAAGGATAAGATAAGTGTACTGACCTACTCCTAAATCTAAACTTATGAAAAATAATAAAACAACAACCTAACCAACACCCATAAGCTCGGCAGGTACAAACAGCACACAAGACCACCTACTCAGGCCCCCATAAGCCCGGAAGGTGCCAATCAGCCTATATACCCCCTATCGGCAGTCCCCTAGCCCCGTAGGCAGTCACATAGCCCTCTTAGGCATTAATATATCCCCATAGGCAGCACATAGCTCTCTTAGGCATCAACATAGCTTATAGACAACTCATAGCCCTCTTAGGCAACAACATGGCCCTGTAGAAAGCACAAAGCCTTCTTAGGCGTCAATATAGCCCTGTAGGCAACTCATAGCCCTTCTAGGCATCAATATATCCCCGTAGGCAACTCATAGACCTTTTAGGCATCCATATAGCACTGTAGGTAGAACATAGCCCTTCTAGGCATATATCACATTCCTGCAGCTAACCACAATAGCCCCAAGGGCAACAATAACAATCCAATCGCTAAAAACGAGCAGTTTAGTTATAAGCAACCTATACACATAGCCTCTAAGTCGTGTCCAACATAGGGACGCTACTAACTGAATAAGAATCCCGACAAGGGAGGATTTTATCAACTCGAGCAGCCAACAATCAACAATCAATAATAATGGCTACAAGTGTAACAAGGATAACAACCCAATTACATTGCTCCTAAGCTGTAAGGAAACACGTCGTAAGTAGGGAATAGCCATAACATACCTTTTTCATTGAATTCACGTGGCCTAACGAATTTTACTCATAACTCCTTCGATACTACAACAAGGTAGGACCACAATCAACACACAAAAATAAAAGATACCATGACAATACGATAAAAGATATGTATTTTCGTCGCAAATTGCTATTTACTGCTTATAAAGCTAGAGTCGATGAAAGAAGGGTCTTACCCCGATCTTAAGGTCGTAATATGCCTCAAAACCTTCAAATATATCTAAACCCTTGCTATCCCAACACTAAAGTGTGATATGCTACGAAATCGATAAAACAAATTATACAACGGTGATGAGCCCAACGCGTAGAACAACTTTCGTCAAGGACTTAAGTCGAGAAAATCTATACTTTAGTTGATCCTAGAAATGGGTTTCTCTATTTTTTTTCTGCTTCTTAGCTGAAAATGAAGAAAAGGTTCAAATAAGAAGATATATGTAAAGTTCCACCGACCTAGGGCCCTACCTCACGTGCCTGCTTACGTAGTCCCACTAAAATGCAAATATCTCTCTATTCTGAAGTCGTATGAACAAACGGTTTAATGCGTAGGAAACTTGACTCGTAGACCTTCAATTGGGAGAAAACCTCTGAGACATTTGACCCAAATTTCAGAGAAATCTTTAAAAAAAAACTTACGATAACTTCCGCCAACTTTTATTTTGCCACTTACTTAACTTCAAAACTTGAGATACAACCCTTGAACACTTAAAATATGACATACCACATCATTTTTAATTTATTACTCACCCTCTTTGTCTTTCCACGAAGATACGAGTTAATTTAGACGTTTTGAAAAGTCGGGGTGTTACAATGAATAGAGTATTCAAGCCTTATTTAGATATGTTTGTCATCGTGTTCATTGATGAAAATCTAATCTATTCAAGAAATGTGGAAGATTATGCTAGCCATCTCAGAATAGTTCTCCAAACTCTAAAGGATAGAGAGTTGTATGTAAGGTTCTCCAAGTGTGAGTTTTGGCTTAAGTCTGTGGCATTCTTAGGCCACATTGTTTCCGGTGATGGGATTAGAGTTGATACCCAGAAGATAGAGGCAGTGCAGAATTGGCCTAGACCCACATCCCCAACTGATATTAGGAGTTTCTTGGGGTTGGATGGATATTATAGAAGGTTCGTAGAGGGGTTCTCATCTATTTTGTCCCCTTTGACCAAGTTGACTCAGAAAATAGTGAAGTTTCAATGGTCTGAAGCTTGTGAGAAAAACTTTCGGGAATTGAAAACGAGGTTGACTAGTGCCCCAGTGTTGACCTTACCAGAAGGTACTCAAGGTTTTGTCGTATATTGTGATGCATCTAGAGTTGGTTTGGGTTGTGTTAATGCAGAATGGCAAAGTGATAGCTTATGCCTCCAGGCAGTTGAAAGTTCATGAGAAGAATTATCCAACCCATGATTTAGAGTTGGCTACTGTAGTATTTGCTTTGAAAATATGGTGTCATTATCTTTATGGTGTTCATATGGATTTGTTCACCCACCACAAGAGTCTTCAGTATGTGTTTAGTCAGAAAGAGCTTAATTTGAAACAACGAAGGTGGTTAGAGTTACTCAAGGATTATGACATGAGTATTCTTTATCACCCAGGTAAGTCTAATGTTGTTGCCGATGCCTTGAGTAGATTGTCTATGGGAAGTACCGCCCATTTTGAGGAAGATAAGAAAGAGTTAGCAAAAGATGTGCACAGACTTGCACGATTAGGAGTTCGATTAATGGATTCCACAGAAGGAGCAGCAGTGGTGATGAATGGGGCTGAATCATCATTAGTGTCAAAAGTGAAAGAGTAGCAAGACCAAGATCCTATTTTGCTTGAATTGAAGGCAAATGTTCATAAGCAAAAAGTAATGGCTTTTGAACAAGGGAGAGATGGCGTATTAAGGTATCAAGGTAGGTTGTGTGTACCAAGGGTGGATGAACTCCAAGAGAGGATCATGGATAAAGCTCATAGATCCAGATATTCTATCCATCCAGGTTCCACAAAGATGTATCGCGATTTGAGAGAAGTTTATTGGTGGATTAGTATGAAGAAGGGCATTGCAGAGTTTGTCGCTAAGTGCCCAAATTGCCAACAAGTTAGAGTAGAGCACCAAAGGCCCGGTGGTATGGCTCAGAATATAGAACTTCCAGAATGGAAGTGGGAGATGTTCAATATGGATTTCATCACAGGTTTGCCAAGGTCTCGCAAGCAGCATGATTCTATTTGGGTGATTGTTGATAGAATGACGAAATCAGCCCACTTTTTGTCAGTAAATACTACCCATTTAGCAGAAGATTATGCTAAGTTGTATATTCAAGAGGTGGTCAGACTTCATGGGGTTCCTGTATCGATTATTTCAGAAAGAAGAGCACAATTTACTGCACAGTTCTGGAAATCTTTTTAGAAAAGCTTAGGTTCAAAGGTGAACTTGAGTACTGCTTTTCATCCTCAAACAGATGGTCAAGAAGAGCGCACCATTCAAACCTTAGAAGATATGTTGAGGGCATATGTGATTGATTTCAAAGGTAATTGGAATGAGCACCTACCTCTCATTGAATTTGCTTACAACAATAGTTACCATTCTAGCATCCAGATGGCTCTGTATGAAGCTCTTTATAGGAGAAGATGCAAATCTCCTATTGGATGGTTTGAAGTTAGTGAAGCTGGGTTGATAGGACCATACTTAGTTCACCAAGCTATGGAGAAAGTGAAAGTCATTCAAGAGAGGTTGAAAACAGCGCAGAGTCGTCAGAAATCCTACACTGATGTTAGGAGAAGGGAGTTAGAGTTTGAAGTAGATGATTGGGTATACTTGAAGGTTTCACCCATGAAGGGTGTTATGAGATATGGTAAGAAGGGGGAGCTTAGTCCCCGTATATTGTCCCTTACAAAATATCCAAAAGGATTGGCAATGTAGCTTATGAGCTAGAGCTACCACAAGAGTTAGCAGCGGTCCATCTGGTATTTCATGTTTCCATGTTGAAGAAGTGCATCTGAGATCCTTCACTTATCATACCAACTGAAGTTATTGGTATCAATGATAGCTTGTCTTATGAGGAGATTCATGTTCAGATTCTAGACCAGGTTCGCAAGTTAAGGACCAAGGAAATAGCATCAGTCAAAGTTCTTTGGAGAAATCAGTTTGTTGAGGAAGCTACTTGGGAAGCTAGGGAGGATATGAAGAAGAGATATCCACATCTCTTTGAGTCCGGAGAAATTCCAGATCAAGGTACAAATTCTCTTCTTAGTACTCTTTAAATTGATATGCTTAATGTGTTAGGATTGCTTGTTGGGTGTTCGAGCTGAATGTTAGATGTTACACCCTTAGCCTACTAAGAGTAATCTCATTCAAGGACAAATGTTCCCAAGGGGAAGATATTGTAACACATCACTATTTGAAAGAACTAGAAAGAGCTAGAATTAGAAAGAGTCATTTTTGGAAAGAATGAAAAATCTGGAAAATTGGTTAAGTTAAGTTAAGTTTGAGTTTTGGTCAACTTAAAACGACCAAAAATCCTAGATCAGGATGATTTAGGTGTGCTACAAGATACCGTAGGAAATATCTTTGAATTATCTTTCCAACACCGCTGAGTTTGCACGATTTTGAGTTCGTATGAGGGAGATATGCCCATTTGAAGTTGGGCTATTTAGATAAGAAAAGTCTAATCCGGATTTTGGAAGGGTAGTTTGGTCTTTTCCTTACCCAATTATTTTAATTCGTTTATAACAATTAAATTGGGGTCTAAACTGAATTGGTTTAGTTTAGACAATTGGAAATTTACGCTAGGGCTTGGAGAAAAGAGAAAAGAGGAGAAAGGAGAAAAAAAGTTCAAGATTCGTCAAGATCGTGCAATTTTGGTTGTGGGTTCGCCAAGGATTCAATCCTATGAGGTATTTGAGATCACATAGCGTTGGGTTAGTTCACCCATGCGCCAATCATGATTCAATTCAGCGTAATTGTGTTCTCTTGAAGGAAAAGGTTATGAGTTCGTGATGAAATTCGTTTAAGTTCATGTGGGTTCTTGTTATTGAAGTTTCTTGAGTTTGATTCATGAGATTAGGTGTGTTTTCGAGTAGAATCTTACATATATTGATGATATACTCGATTCTAAGTGTTTGGGGAAAGAACCAATTGATTTTAGAAGGTTTAGAGTTGAAAAACTGTAACACCCCGTATTATACATGTATGTAACAGCCTGTATTATGCATATGCTTGTTCTATTCTTGTGATACTTGACATAGCCTTATAGTATAGGCGAGGGACCATGTTTCTTATATGATTAGCGTTGGTTTAAACTAGCTCGGAAAGTGATGTGATGCCTTGCACATTTCAGCATGTGTACTGCAAGTTAACTCTAACGGGAGTATTTAAACTCGAGACAGTAAGGTGGTAATTGAGCTTAAAGTTGAAAGTTAAGTGCTAAGTTAAAGCAAAAGGGATTGATATTTAGAAAATATAATAAAATAAGTGAGCTGCTTGCTTGACTTAACTAAGCTAGTAGGTGCATCACCTACTTTGACTTATTGACCAGTCCAAAGGACCAAGTAGGTGCATCACCTACTTTATCTATATGGATCTAGTTAAAAAGGCCAAGGTTTATGGATAAGATTTGGGCCTATGCTAATGAACTCACTTGAGGCCCAAATTAAGTTAAATAAAAGGAAAATGAAACTAAACCTAGCAGCCAAATCTACCAAGGCCCAATATATTTAAGCCCAAGTGAAAGCAAGTAGGTGCATCACCTAGTTTGACCTTTTGAGTTGCTTGATGTACATAAGCAGGTGCATCACCTACTTGACCAATTAGTCGCTGAAAATGAACCAAAAAAAGGGAGGTTCTAGAGGATATTCTTAAAGGTGAAGAAAGCTCAATATAAGATATATTGGCTGCTATTCTCACTCATTTTTAACACACAATATTGAGAATTAACTACAGCTCTCTCTCTCTCTTTTCTCTTAAGGATTAAAACAGCAGCCTTAAAGTTCCTTCTAGGGTTCTTGAAGAAACCCTCATATCTGCAAACCAATGTAAGAGAAACACTTATGGATTTAGCTTAATTCTCCCGTGGAAGACTAGAAAACATGTTATTCATGCTCAATTATAAGTAGAAAGCAGAAGTTCCCACAAGCTACTGCTCACTTTCCTTAATTATTAAGATACTTTTCTCTTCTTCTTTGGTTTAAGTGTGAAGAGAAGTTGAAGTTCTAGAGGAATTCAAGTTATCAGGAAAAGTTGCAGAAATTGAGGTAAGGTGACTGCTCCATTTTCTTCCTCCTTATGTATGAGTTTGAATGAAGAATTATGGGTGTGCGGTCATAAAGAACTAAAGGGGGTGGTGAGTTCAATAATTAGTTGTATGATAAAGAATATTTGAGGCTATTTTATGTGTATTGTTGTTGGTGCAGCTTGGGTAATCTTGGAAAAGGATATATAATGTATGTATTGGGAAAAGAAGGAGGGTGTGATGATACACATTATTTTAAGGGTTGTATGGGCTCATTATCCGTCAATGTTAGCTACTGTTTTACGGGGCTCACGATGTGATAGCTGCTAATTTTAGTTTATCATGACTTATATTGTAGATTAAAACCTAAAAGGAGAGGCTGAATCGTGATAGTTCTATTGGTCAGAGGATAAGGTATGCAAGGCTATTCAATTTCCTATTTCTTTGGCATGAATCCAACACTTGCATTACAAAAAGTAAGCTTTCTAAGTGTCCTTGGTAGTGACTGATCCATAGTTGCAGTTCCTACTCCCTAGAGCAGTAAAGTGAGTACTCTAATATGAGTTTATTACTAAATGTACGTGCTTACTCTACCAAGTATTAACATGCAAGGTTTAAACTTGTTTCATCGTCAAAGTACTCTTGGCACATATTTCCCTTATATAAATCAAAATGATCCTAGATTACACATGGTACATATGTTTATATGTTGGATATACAATCTGCCCATATCATACCAACTTGCTTTAATTATCTATATATATGTCAGCTTTTCACATGTTCAAATGTTCCCTTTATTGGTTATTACTCCCATTGTGTTAGACTATAATGTTACCTCACAAGATCCCTACTTGCTCTATTGTACATTTTATATGTACTTACTTGGAATATGTATCCGTCCAAAGTTGAAGTTGCCCACGTTCTCCATTGGTTCCACGTTCACGTATATCTTGTATTTTATATTAGTTAGTGAGTATTTGGCTATCATATAGAGTTCAAATCTCTTGGCTGAATGTTAAATGTTTTTACTTGATAAGTGCTTCAATTTGAGATGTCAAAATGCTTACTGAGTCATATAAGCTCCTAAGTATTACACGTTCATGTCACATTTGCTTCCCATGTCATTGTTATTATTATAAGTCCATATTCAAATGTCTTCTACTACTGGTCTATAGTTCCAAATCTCAACAATGATTATGACCACTAAAACAACAATCTCAAAAGAGTTATGATCATCAAAAGAACAATCTCAAAAGAGTTATGAACATCAAAACAACAATCTCAAAGATTAAAGAATCTAAGTGAAGCAATCTGTATAATTATGGGTGGCAGCCCAGGGGAAAATGCCTAGCATGGGTCGATCCCAATTGGTATATAAGGGTGGCAGCTCAGGGGCGAAAGCCTAACATGGGTCGATCCCAATTGGTATAAGAGAGTGGCAGCTCAAGGGAGAAAGCCTAGCATCGGCCGATCCCAATTTGTGGAATTATGAAGACAGCATCCCAGGGGTTAAAATGCCTAGCGTGGGTCATCCTCTTCTACCACTGATCAACTGGTCATTTGTATCATATGTCTTATAAATATTATAATGCACAGAAAAGTAAAGAAAAGAATGTAACATACATGATTCCACAAGTATAAAGCAAAGGTGGTCTCTAATTCTTATCTATTGGTATTTGGTTTCACTTGAGCTCTCATTTTACATATAGTTGTATTATGCCTTACATATTCAGTACAATCTTTCGTACTGACGTCCCTTATTGGGGACGCTGCATTTCATGCTGCAGGTACAGGTACTCAACTAGTAGATCTCCCCAATAGAAGCACATGATACTCAGCGGTTGTTAGTGAGCTCCAGGTTGATTCAAGGTTTGCCGAGTCTTTACTATGCGTAGTTCATAGTGGTACAGTCATGAATTCTAGTAGAGGCTTTGTAGACATTGTAAAGCTATCATCTGAATTCATAGTTTCACTTGTCACATGTATCGGTTCAGCTAGTCAACATGTGTTGTATATGAAGTTTTTCATTAGTAAATATATCTGCATAGTAGTAGTTTACTTTCTCATCATAGGTGACTTGTAAAGCATGTGTTCATATGGTACTTGTCCGCCTCACCTAGGGTTGG
The DNA here is from genome assembly GCA_036250505.1 of Solanum acaule. Taxonomy (NCBI): domain Eukaryota; kingdom Viridiplantae; phylum Streptophyta; class Magnoliopsida; order Solanales; family Solanaceae; genus Solanum; species Solanum acaule. Next base: position 2,888 of record JAJOOR010008552.1, on the reverse strand, counting down.
GATGTGACAAAAACGATGAAGAAAAATCGGAGAATTTTTGGACAGGGGCTTGGGGAGTCGCACCTATCAGAGCGCCCCACTTCAGAGTCTGAAGTTTGGGCTCTGGGGCGCCGCGCCACTCAGAGCGCCCCAACCCTGACTCTAAAGTTTGGGCTCTGACGCAACGTACCTATGTTTTCTAGTCGATTTCTACACTCTAAGGTACGTTTAAACATTATGAAATTATTCATAAACATGAGATCATGAACCTTGAATCCATAATTCAATTCAAGGAAAGTTAAGAGTCAAGTCAAGAGAAGTTTATAGAATTTTCCAAAAGTCTTTTACAAACATTTTAACTTTGTTTTAAGGCTTAAGTTTTGAGTTGAGTAAAGAGTAAGAGTAAAGTTCATTTCTTCAAAAGATTATACGGGAACTAAGTATTCCCAAGAGTTGAAATGTTTTCACATTTAAAAAAGAAGGGAAACATCGTTTTCCAAGAGAGCTTTTAAGCTAGTTTTGAGTAATTACCTCATAAAGAGTTTTGTTTTTAAAGCATATGAGCTGAGTATATTTTGGGAGTAGTATTGAGCACCGATATGGGGATGAGTTCATAATAACTCAAGTTTCTATAAACCATGTAGCCATCATGGGTATAAAGGAACATACTTTTTAGATGATTCATTAGTGCCTTTTAGCATAGACTAGTGGATCCACTTAGTTGAGGCGTTCTATATCACGACAAGGTATAGGACAGTTCTGGCAACATGGGAGAGACGATGTATCATCACTTTAGCTCATAGTGGTGGTTGTCGGTTAGAGAAACTCCCACAGTATTATATTACTCTATAAGTAAATTGAGTTGTTATTGTATTTCTTTAATACATTGAGTTATCATCTACTGTTTTAAATGCTTTGTATAACTGCGCCATTATTGTTATTTTTACTTTGCATTTGAGTTGAGTAAAGTCAAGGTAAGTGTTCTTTTCAGATTCCTTTCAAGCTTATGTCATGTTTAGTTTTCCCCTCGCATGCTCGTACATTCAATGTATTGATGTCATTTGGCCTACATCTTTTTATGATGCAGATACAAGTAATCAGGATCAGTATCCAGTGCCTCGTTGATCCATTCGAGCTTTCAGAGTCATTTGGTGAGCCTCATTGCTTTCCGGGGGACTCCTTTTACATTGTTTTCTAGTATTTCAGTTGTTAGGATGATCGGGGGTCTTGTCCCGACATCCCTCTTAGTATTTAAAGGCTTCATAAACAGTTAGATATGAGTCTTCAGTCTTGTATTTCAAATGTTTTGCTAAAAGACTTGAGTTGCCACTTTGGCTAATTTGAATGTTTATCCTTAAACGTTCTAAGTTTATTTGAGACAGTTGTTTTAAAGTGCATTTGAATCCTTGTATTAATGCTTTAAGTCTTCCGCTATGAGTTAAGCCAGGCCAATGGTTCGCTTGGGGCCAACAATGATTTTTGAGTGTCAGTCCCGCCCAGGGTGTAGGCTCGGGGGGTGACTTTCATGCTCGTTAGGTCCTGCACTAAATGATTGATGGATCCATTTGTTGCACTGTATGCAAAATGAGGCTGACTGATTGTGGTAAATCCATAAATTTATGCTAATAAATTCATATGATAACCATGTTGACCATTCATTTGAAATAGATTATCTTGATATGATCTAGTCTTTATATACATCTCCAAAAGATTTATATCAATCTTATTCAAAGAAGAATTGAGGAATGACAAAAAAATTGTAGGAAAGATTGGTCATTCTCAATTTTGAACCCAATGAACCTTGTAATGTTACTTTGAAATGAGCATGGATATTTTCACTATTAGTCCCTATTTTCTCATGCAACAATTCAATTAATTCAATGTAGTTGGTCGAAATAAACATGCTAACTGTCATTCTGGCACATTTGCTATATCTGAATCCGATCATTTTAGTGATTATTTCACCACCCCAATATAACGCAATCGTCACGTTTTCTTTAAAATTAGCCATCAAAAATCCTACACATAAAAATAAGATATGCATTATAATTATTAAAAATATATTTTTACATATACATTTCAACTTATTGATAAGCCATATCTATTAAAATTTTGTGAGTGTTGTTTCAACAATGGGAAACATAAGCAGAAGCTTTGTAGAAAATTGTTGGAATGTGCTAAACATTCTGCACAAACCATTTCTTATAATAATATGTGGTCAATTGTTGAGGGAACACTTTAGCAGTTTGTTGTTACTGTTAGTCAAGTTTTAAAGTTAAAACGTAACTTATACTAACATTTTTATTGATAGACTAAATCAACAAGACTACATTAATTTCGCAGATTCGTGACATGATTCGATAGAATCGTTACTCAAAGTAACATTTTATTCTTAAAATGTGACACACAATAATGACTTTAACATAAACTTTCGTACAAAGATTCTTAGAAGACAGACCTGTGATTTGATTCAATAGACTCGTTACTTTAAGTATGCTTTACCTTTAAAACGTGCATTCTAATAACGATATTTGGTACAAAGATTTTCATGTGGCAAAGTTGCAGAGACTCGTTATTGATGGTAATGTTTTAAGCCTATAACGTTACTGTCAGTAAAGCTGGCAAGGGGACGGGGACGGGGACGGGGACTGGGGGACGGGACGAAGGGGGACGGGACGGGACGGGGGACGGTTCTGGGGGGATTTGGCCGGGACCGGGATTGGGGGGACAAAAATAAGTCCCATCCCGTCCCACTATATATACGGGATGGGACGGGTTTTAGGGGGACGGGATGGGACGGGACGGGAGATTTTTTATTTTTTATATACTTATTTATTTGTATTGAAATTATATGTTATTGAATAACATTTTTAGTTTATTTGATTTTTTTTCAATAACATTTTTAGCTA
>JAJOOR010008551.1:0-49166 GCA_036250505.1 Solanum acaule | reverse complement strand
TGTACAAAGAACTAACTAAAGTAATCTATAAGCTAACTACACCTAACTGGACCCCCATAAGCCCAGAAGGTACACTCGTGCACAAGTTAAATAAAAACTCGAACGGACCCCCATAAGCCCGACGAGTACACAGAATAACTATAACTAGAGAGAATTGCATATGAGAACCCAAGAACGAAGAACATCGAACCAGAACCTCAATCCTAATTAGTAGAATCTGACAGTACGGAGGTCGGACCTCGAACCGGATGCTCACCAGAAGTACCCAAGTAACCAATCACAAGTATCAAGTATAAGAGGCCGGAACTCTAACCGGATGCTCTATATAAGTATCTGGGCAATAGAGGCCGGAACTCTAACCGAATGCTCTATATAAGTATTTGGGCAATAGAGGTCGGAACTCTAACTGGATGCTCTATATAAGTATTTGGGCAATAGAGGCCAGAACTTTAACCGGATGCTCTATATAATTATCTGGGCAATAGAGGCCGAAACTCTAACCGGATGCTTTATATAAGTATTTGGGCAATAGAGGCTGAAACTCTAACAGGATGCTCTATATAAGTATCTGGGCAATAGAGGCCGGAACTCTAATCGGATGCTTTATAAAGGTGCCAATGTAGCTGCTGAAAGAGTCCCAATCGATCTATTCTCATAAATGTCCGTGGATCGCCGTCCACACCTAGCCAATCAATGAAAGTCATTGGAACCGAATTGAAAATCAAATTCAAATCGCGAAGCAGAACTAGTGTCGCCGACTAACTCTTAAAGCTGTAACATCGGGGAAATAAGGATAACTATCATCGGAGCAAACGTATCGCCTAGCTAAGGCCTAAACTATCAGACTCAAGTCTGCTACACCAGTCTACAGGGATCTAAGCCGGCTGAACGGCGTCGGGGCAAAACTAAGGCCTATCGAATCTGAATCATGTATTTCTAAGGCAAGCCCTAGTCAAACCTAAACTAAGGCCCAAATGCTTCAACAAATAGTAAATTAAGCATGCAAGCACTCCACATAGCGAGGAGGGTCAATTAATAACACAAAGAATGCTCACAGTTACCCGATAATTCTCGAAATAGGCCGAAAACATGATTTCCCAACACCTATGCATGATTCAAAAACTACCCAACCCAAATCCCAACTAATCAACATACATCCACATTCTCAATCTCAATCTAGGAGAGGGAAACCGTAGCCTACCTATAGGCCGATCACACGTGCTTCAAAATCACTTCTCCGAAGCTTTCCCTTTCCGAACGTCCTCGAAATGCTGTCCCGCTATCAAAAATAGAGTCACAATGTTATTACGGTCATTTAGACACCAAAATCACAACAAACGAAGACAGACCAATTTTGGGGTCAAAATGGGGAAAGTGGGACCCGCGTTGGAAATTTCGGAATTAACCCCAAAAGTGGGTCCTAACCAGTTCCCCCAACTCATGTCCCAAAATGGGACACAATTCGGGGCTCGGGAACAACACAATATCAACATGCAACTAAAACCAAAATTTTCTCAAAAACTAGAAATGGGACAGCAGTTGAATCAGTGTATTTACCAGAAACTGGAGGTCTACAGTGAAATGCAACAACACCACGATGTTCTCCTCGAAAAACCACTCAAGATAACCTCCAAAATCACTGAAATCGGACCTAGAAAGGCTGAGAAAACAAGTCTCAAAATCTTCCAAAATCAAGATCACAAAAAGGGTAGTGGCAGCAGGTGTTTTACGAAAATTACCTCAAACGGGGACCCCAAATCGCTATCCGATCTCACCAACGCGTTGTCCTCAAAAAACCTCACAACTTTGCCTTTTGAATCGCCCAAATCGGTTGAGAGATGAGAGCGTTATGAGGGTTTAAGTTAGGGGAAAGTTGCTGGTTTTTCTGCATCTTATAGCAGATTTTCTGCACTTTTCCCAAAAACTAAAAACTCCGATGGGGTGCTCCGATCTCGTTCGGAATCCCGTGCATGCAAACAAGATATGCAATCATACCAAATTTGACATTTCGGACTCAACGGCACAGTCGAAATTTCCATCAGAGATCATCTCGATAAAAAGTGGGTCCCACTTCCAAATGACATTTTAAGTAAAAACCACAAAAGAGCTCAGAAAAATATCAAAAACCTCCAGACACAAAAGAAGGGTCAATCTAGACCAAACTTGACATTCTGGAGCTAACTGCGCTGACAGAATTTTCATCTGAGCGCATTTTCCAAGAATGTTGACCAAAGTCAACCTTAAGCCAAATTTCAAAGGCTAAAACGCCTAATGATCCAAACTTACATCGGAGGCCTCGATACTCGTGCCAACTATGCTACCAGCCTAATTTGGCCATTTCAGAGCTGATGGAACCGTCAGAATTCTATTCTGAGGTCGTCTTCTTGAACTTTTGATCAAAAAGGATCGCTCGAGGTTCATAAGCTCCAAAACACTAAAACTCGCACCATAACCAAACGAACGACCAGGTGACCAAACTGTCAGTCCCAGCAAGTCATAAATGACTTGGGGTCGCTACAGGAACGCTCTAAACGATACACAGAATGCAAGACACAGAAATGACCAGGAGGGTCATTATAGTATTTTAAATCAAATTGATCGAAGCCATGTGAGGAAGCTTTAAATAAATCCAGCGCTTCAAAAGTTTAGATGAAATGGAGAAATATAAATCGAGTATTTTGGGAATATTAGAATGAAATCAAAATTTGACTGAAGAAAGTTTTTGGGTATTTGAGGATAAAAGAGAAAAGGAGATTGATATTCTTTCTGGTGGCCTTTTAACTAAATTGTTATTAAGGGTTACTTTTTAGTGACTTAAGGTTAATTACCGGTAAAAGTTGACTTTAAAATACTATTTAGTGGTAATTTTATTATTGCCATTAAATAATTGTCACTAAATCCCTCTTTTGTTGTAGTGCAAGGTGTGTTGAGAAATAGACTAATTTTAGTGAATTTCCAAGGTTCAATCCCGTGAAAGCCGCTATAGCAGTTGACACACTTCTACAATGGGTGGAATTAATTCCTACCATAATGAGAGATCTCACTAGACTGCCGCCGCTATAGCGGGAGACGGATGCTATGGCGGAGTAAGTTGCTAAAATATATAAAATTCTACAAAATCACTCATTATCATTTAATAATGTTTTGGGGAAGTACAAAGGCGATCTAGGGCGATTTTACTTGTTTTCCATCAAAATCTTCGGTAAAGGTAAATAAATTACTCCCCATACTTGATAATTTGATTACTAGGCCTTAGAATCCATAATAGTGACTTTATGGGAGGGTTTGATTTGATTTAATTGTAGATACCCTGATTTCAGTGGAAATATCATGGAATTGGCCTAAGGTTTGGGATTAGATTATAATCCAGGTGTACTTAGGTCAATTGGGTATGACTATATGTCATAATGATAGTTTATATACCAAGAACAAGCTAGGAGTCATAACAAGGGAACTACCCAGGTTTAATAAATAATTTTGGGCTTGATTCGAGGTAGGTAATGGTTGAATTTTTTGCTCTTTTATGTTATATGTGCAAGTTAACAGTTTCACTAGTATCACTTGTATAATACGTGGTTAAGGAGATAAAAATGATGAATTTGAAATGATGTCTTGTTGTCACTCTCATGTAATATACGTGTCTGTAACACCTCGGAATTCGATAGAGGGCTAAAAAGGAAAACGGGTAAGGCCACGAACCCAAAATGGACCATGGACCCTTCACGGCACCTTAGATAGACCGTTTAAGGGTCCACGACCCTTTAATGGCTTCATGCGTGACCATCCAGGACTCCCCTGGTAGGGGTCAACTAGAAGAATCCTAGACGGTCCGTCTAGGGGTTCACAACTCGTCAAGGGCATCGTGAACCAACCTCCAGGGGATGCATGGGAGGGAGTCACCTAGACGGTGACTTTGATGGCCCGTGGTGTCACGCCCCGAGGCTACCCCTTGATGTAAACACGGGACCTAGGATCACGAGTGACCCTAACCTAACCCTGAGCTGGCATATCATAAGCATACTAAGATAAACTGAAATAAGAAGTACTATGTAGAAGCTTAAAACATGATATAAACTGAAATAATGGGGCATACCCAATCTAAGTCTAAATATATAAATTGTACTAAGAGTTCAATAACAACTGAAAAATCAAACTCAAATCTAAAACTGAATTTAACTATGTCTAAAATAAAGCCTCTAGCTAACTAGAGATGCTGGGACATTCCCCCAGCTAACTCTAGCAAAACTAAAACTGAAAGACTGAAAGTAAAGGAAAGACATGTCTATCGTCCTCGAAGAATGAGGACTCACCACTGGTACTGCTGAACTGGAGATCGGGAACCGATCTATGTATGATCTGAATGTTGAGGGCCTGAACCTACATCACGAGAAAATATAGTGCAGAGTATGCATCAGTACCTTTCAGGTACTGAGCATGCATGATAGAATAAAGCTGAAAAATATACATAACTGAACAAAGCATACTGAGCAATGATATAAGATGAACATGATAAATATATTGAACATACTAAATATAAACTAAACTGAATGCAATGACCAAATACATGACATGCTGAAACTGAATACTAAATTATAACTGATAGCCTGATTAATGCAATAGAATCTGATTGTGGGAGCTACTATTAACCGACATAAAACCACATGAGCTAAACGTGGAGTCCGATGTATACCCCCCATCGAGAGGACCCAATATACCTTGCCAGAGGTATAGAGGCATGACTGGTGTGATTACTAAATTGATGCCTATAGAGGGGACTTATAAGCCTACAGGGGCACGTAGTTCTGGGAATTTGAGGGTGAGTGACCCTAGTCCAACTCGGTGTTAAGCCTACTCCCAACTAGAATGTGTACAATACAACATAATGAATATAAACTGGATAGCTCAAGATTCTGACATGCTAACTGAAAATGTAACATTTAAGTACTAATAATGAAACATTTGAAAACTGAGGCATTTGTATTTGTTTATCTGTCCTAGCTAGTGTAATTCATGAACTAAAATAACTACACAACTAGGGTTCTGAGTTTCATGCAAGATCTACGCAAAAACATTACTAAGACATGATAATCTGCCTAAGAACGGTTCAACAACTAAATCATAATAATTATCTGAAAGAAACCCTAAGTCTAGATAATATGAAGGGAATCAAGAATCTGATTGAATTCTAGGGACCTAATGGGCGAAAGGAACCCACTAGTGAAATCCCACATACCTGGTGACGAATTTCATGGACAAATCTTTCGATTTCAAGGCTGGGACTGAAGAAAACCTTATTGCTATTCTTGAGGATGCTAATGCCTGAATTCTCTTCTTTTTGCTCTAGTTTTGGTGAAATTAGGTGAATGATCGATTAGTGTAAGTTCTGATTAAGTTACTAGGCTCAACTTGACCAAAACTATGTAGTTTAGGGGTTAAATGATGTAGTTTAGCTGTCCAACGCATAGGGGAAAAGACCAAAACAACCCTACTTAAAATCTGACAAGGGCTGACCACGAGCTCTATGACGGACCGTCACAGGGACCATGGACTATCAAGTGGGTCGTGGTCCTTGGCCAGTAGCTACTGTTTTTGGGTGGTTTGACCACGAGCCCTACCACGGCCCATGTTAAAGACCACGGACCGTGAAGGTTAACGTGGTTCTTCACTTGGGTTGGTGGTCTGCTAGCTCAGGTCCACGAACCCTCCCACGGCCCGTCATCAAGACCATGGCTCGTGGAGGGCTCCGTGGTCTGATGCCTGAGTTGGGAAAGTTTTGTCTGGCTTACACGAGCCTTCCCACGGCTCTTGGGGGTGGTCCATGGCCCGTGAAGGCTCCCATGGTCCACCTCTTTTTGGGTTGGGTGTGAACCATGGACAGGTTGACGGACCGTGGTCCTTTTCACGGTCGGTGAACCCTTTCGTGGTTCACCTGCTTCTGCTCTTTTTCTACTGAAAGTTCTAAGTTTGATTTCCGAGGTGTTACAATATCTTCCCCTTGGGAACATTTATTCTCGAATGAAGACTAAGCTAGCTGAATATGGAGGGAAAAAGCTGCAAACCCAACCACTAAGTACTGGAAATTGAAATCTGACTAAACTAAGTTCTAAGAACATGCATATACGCTGAAAATGCAAGTATAATTGAAGGAACATGATACTAAGACTAAATTTATGCAAGAGTAACTGAATGACTGGAGAGGAACTATTACCTCAAGCTGGAATGGAATTAGAAGCAAAGAGATGAGGATACTTGGCCTTCATGGCAGCTTCTGCTTCCCAAGTAGCTCTCTCTACGGACTGACTCCTCTACAAAACTTTTTTGAAGCGACCTCTTTGTTTCTCAACCTTCGAACCTGATGAGCAAAAATCTCAACTGGCACCTCTTCATAAGTGAGACTATCCTTCACAACCACACTTTCTAATGGTACAATAGATGTTGGGTCACCTACACATTTCTTCAACAAGGAAATGTAAAAATCGTATGCACCACTGCTAGTTCTGCTGGCAACTGTAACTCATAAGCCACTTTACCAACCCTTTTCAAGATCTTGTAAGGGCCTACATATCTAGGACTGATCTTCCATTTCTTGCCAAATCTCATCACCCCTTTCATAGGTGACACTTGCAGGAAAACCCAATCATCAACTTGGAACTCCAAGTCCTTTCTCCTTACGTCTGCATAGGACTTCTGGAGACTCTGGGTTGTCTTAAGTCTATCTTTGATGAGCTGAACTTTCTCCATAGCATCATGAACCGAATCTGGTCCTATCAAGGCTGCTTCACCTACTTCAAACTAACCAACTGGAGATCTGCACCTACGCCCATATAATACCTCATAAGGGGCCATCTAAATGCTAGAATGGTAGCTATAATTCTAGGCAAACTCTATAAGAGAAAGGTGATCATCCCAACTGCCCTTGAATTCGATCACACAAGCTCTCAACATGTCCTCTAAGGTCTGAATGGTACACTCTACTTGACCATCCATCTGTGGATGAAATGATGTGCTGAGGTTAACCAGAGTACCAAGACTTATCTGAAATGACTTCCAGAAATGAAAGGTAAATTGAGAACCTCTATCTAAGATGATAGACAAAGGAACCCCATGCACCCTGACTATCTCATTAATGTAAAGCTTGGCGTATACCTTCTCCGAATCTGTAGTCTTGAAAACCAAAAAGTGAGTGGACTTGGTAACTCTGTCTACTATTACCCAAATGGAGTCATGTTGCCTGCGAGTACGTGGTAAACTTGTAATGAAGTCCATGTTTTTCACTTCCTACTTCCATGTAGGAATGTTAATCTCCTAGTTTCTGATGTTCTACCTTCACCTGCTGACAATTAGGGCACTTAGCCACAAAATCTGCTATATCCCTTTTCATGTCATTCCACCAAAAGACTTCCCGCAAATCACAGTACATCTGGGGCCTGGACGAATAAAATACCTGGAGCTATGGGCTTCTGTAAGGATCTGCTGTCTCAACTCACCCACCTTAGGTACACATAAACGACCCTGGTAGAAAAGCACACCATCTCCCCCTTGGGAGAAAACCTCAACTTTCTACTGATGAGTTACACCCTTCAATTGAAGTAATATAGGATCACTATCTTGTTTCTCCTTAACCTCTGCTACCAATGAAGATTCTGACCCATTCTGAACTGTTACACCACCATCTGATATGCTAATAAGGAAAACTCCTAAGCGGGCAAGCCGGTGAACATCTTTTGCTAGTTTTTTCCTTTCTTCCTCAACATGTGCTACACTATCCATGGATAGTCTACTAAGAGCATCAGCTACTACATTAGCCTTACCAGGATGGCAAAGCACATTCATATCATAGTCTTTAACGAACTCAAGCCATCTCCTATGGTGAAAATTCAACTCTTTCTGGGTGAACACATACTGAAGGCTCGTATGGTCTGTGAACATATCTAAGTGAATGCCAAACAAGTAATGTCTCCAAATATTTAGGGCAAATACTACGGCTGCAAGCTCGAGGTCATGAGTTGGATAGTTCTTCTCAAGCACCTTAAGGTGTCTAGAAGCATAAGATATAAAATTACCTCGCTGCATCAACACACAACCTAGGACGACTCTGGATGCATCACAATAGATCACATAACCGTCTGAATCCTCTAGTAGAGTCAAAACAAGAGTTGTAGTCAACCTAGTTTTCAGTTCTGAGAAGATCTTCTCACAATCATCTGACCACTGAAATTTAACCATTTTCTGAGTCACCTTAGTCAATGGAGAAACTATGGATGAAAATCCTTCCACGAACCTTCTGTAATAACCAGCTAAACCCAAGAAACTTCTGATATTTGTAGGAGAGGTTGGTTTGGGCCATTGCTTCACTGCTTCTATTTTATGAGAATCCACTCGGATCCCTTCGCTAGACATAATATGCCCAAGGAAAGAAATTGATTGTAATCAAAACTCACATTTACTAAAATTAGCGAATAACTGGCGATCTTTGAGAGATTATTGGACAATTCTCAAATGAGTCGCATGTTCTTCCTCATTTCTAGAGTAAATGAGGATATCATCAATAAAGATGATAACGTACAAGTCCAGATACTGCTTAAACACTCTGTTCAACAAATCCATAAAAGCTGCAGGAGCATTGGTTAGTCCAAATGACATAACTACAAATTCATAATGACCATACCGAGTTCTGAAGGTTGTTTTTAGAATGTCACTATCTCTGACTCTAAGCTGATGATAATCGGATCTGAGGTCTATTTTCGAAAAATGACTAGTACCCTGAAGTTGGTCAAACAAGTCATCAATCTTGGAGATAGGGTACTATTCTTGATTGTGACTTTGTTCAACTGCCGATAGTCAATACACATCTTGAGAGAACCATCTTTCTTTTTCACGAACAACACTGGAGCACTCCATAGGGAAATACTAGGTCTAATGAAACCATTATCTAAAAGGTCTTTCAACTGGTCTTTCAATTCCTTAAGCTCAGCTGGATCCATTCTGTAAGGAGGAATAAAAATAGGTTGGGTATCCGAAAGGAGATCAATTCCAAAGTCAATTTCCCTTTCGGGAGGAACTTCAGGAAGATCTTCTAGAAACACCTCTGGGAACTCATTAACTACTGGAACTGACTCAAGAGTTAGGGTTTCAAAGCTTGAATCCTTAACCCGAACTAGATAATAGAGATACCCTTTAGAGATCATCTTTCTGGCCTTAAGGTAGGAGATGAATCAACCCACAGGCACTGAGCTACTACCCTTCCACTCTAAGACCGATTCACTAGGAAACTGAAAGCGAACGATCCTAGTTCTACAATCGACTGAGGCATAACATGAATGTAACCAATCCATGCCCAGAATGATATCAAAGTCTACCATTTCTAACTCTACAAAATCTGCTGAGGTAACTTTCTGAGAGACCGTGACAGGGCAATTTATGTATACCCGTCTAGCAATAATTGGGTCACCGATTGGAGTAGAGATTGCGAAGGGTTCTGAGAGAATTTCTGGACTGACATCAAAGTTTACTGCTATATATGGAGTTACAAAGGAAAGAGTAGCCTCTGGATCTAACAAAGCATAAACATCTAAGTGAAAGACTCGTAACATACCAGTGACCACATCAGGAGAATTTTCCTGGTCCTGGCGAACCTGGAGAGAATACAACCTGTTCTGGCGCTGATCGCCACCTGTACCAGATGAAGCACCCTGCTGAGTTGGGCGACCTACTGGTGCTGCTGGAGCTATAGATTGATCTATAATATTATTACCTCCTTGACCCTGTTTATAAGAAGGACAATCTCTCCACCTGTGACCAGGCTGACCACACCTAAAACATCCTTCCTTTCCTGCAAGACACTCTCCCGGATGGTTCTTACCACACTTTGGACAAGTTGGGTAGGTTCTGGTACCTGAAACACTCACTTGAGACTTAGAGCCTGATGCCCTACCTTTATGATCTTGTCTAAACCTGGGGGATGGAGCACTAGTTGATGAAAATGCTGGGGTCGAAGACCTTTGCTGAAACTGTGAGTTATTTCCACCACCCGATTTCTGCTGAAAGTAATCATAGTTTCCTGTCCTAGCCTTCTTGTTGTCCTTAGCCTGTTCCCTAAGCTTATCTCCCTCAACCTACAGAGCATGAGTCATGAGCCTAGAGATACTCATATATTCTAACAACATCACATTTATGCACTCTGTCTTCACCAAGTGAGATACCCCAAATAGGAACTTTCTCATATGTGCCCTGGGATCGGCAACCATATGTGGAGCATACTTAGAGAGCTGGGTGAACTTAAGTCCGTACTCTTGGACTGTCATAGAAACTTGCCTCAAATTCATGAACTCCTGAGCTTTTGCCTCTCTCAACTCTCTTGGAAAGAACTTGTTCAGAAAAGCTCTGGTAAAACACTCCCAAGTCACATGAGCTACATTCTCACCCCTGTTTTCCTTCCATTGAGTGAACCAAATGTGAGCTACATCCTTGAGTTGGTAGGACGTCAAATCTACCCTATCATTTCCCGTCACTTGCATCACTCCAAATATCTTCTTGACCTCATCAATAAAATTTTGGGGGTCCTCTCCAACTTGCGACCCTAGAAACTCAGGCTGATTCATCCTACAAAAATCATGGACCCTAGCTGCTACTGATCCACCACTAGCATTTGCAGGAACTGGAACCTGCTGATTGTTCTGGTTGGCTACACTCTGAGACAAAAGCTGAATGACATTCCAAACCTCAGCATTTGAAACTTCCTAATCTGGGACTGGAGGAACTACGTTAGCATTTTGTGCATTAGCATTTCTTGCGTAAGCTCTACGAGGAGACATAATCTGAAAATGCATAACGTCGAGTTAGAAACGAGAAGTTGGATCATACCTTACGCACGATGAGAGTAGCAAAGAAAGTGAAGTTTTCCTAAAACACTGCGTAGATTCCCTCTTATTAGATGTGGTGCACTTCACACCCATGAAAAAGACTCTACTTAGTGCGACTTTTCAGACATCCTAGGACTCTTAAACCTAATGCTCTAATACCAAGTTTGTCACACCCCGAGGCTACCCCCTTGACGTAAACACGAAACCTAGGATCACGAGTGACCCCAAGCTAACCCTGAGCTGGCATATCATAGGCATACTAAGATAAACTAAAATAAGAAGTACTATGCGGAAGCATGAAACATGATATAAAATGGAATGATGGGGGATACCCAATCTAAGACTGAATATATAAACTGTACTAAGAGTTCAATAACAATTGAAAGATCAAACTCAAATCTAAAGCTGAATCTAACTATGTCTGAAATAAAGCCTCTAACTGACTAGAGATGCTGGGACATGCCCTCAGCTAACTCTAGCAAAATTGAAACTAAAAGTAAAAGAAAGACATGTCTATCGTTCTTGAAAAATGAGGACTCACCACTGGTACTGCTAAACTGGAGATCGAGAACCGATCTATGCATGATCTGAATACCAAGGGCCTGAACCTATATCACGAGAAAATGTAGCGCAGAGTATGCGTCAGTACTTGAAAGGTACTGTTCATGCAAGATAGAATAAAGCTGAACAATATACATAACTGAACAAAGCATACTAAGCAACGATATAAGATGAACATGATAAATATAATGAACATACTGAATATAAACTAAACTGAATCGATTGACCAAATATGACATGCTGAAACTGAATTCTGAACTATAACCGATAACCTGATCAATGCAATAGAATCTGACTATGGGAGCTACTATTAATCGATATAAAACCACATGAGCTAAACGTGGAGTCCGATGTATACGCCTCATCGAGAGGAACCAATATACCTTGGCAGAGGCATAGAGGCATGACTGGTGTCACGACCTGATTTCTCTAGTCATGGTGGCACCTTGAAGCTGATCAAACAAGTCATCAATACGAGGCATGGGGTAACGATTCTTCACCGTCACCTTGTTCAGCTGCATGTAGTCAATGCACATCCTCATAGTCCCGTCCTTATTCTTCACAAACAGAATAGGAGTACCCCAAGGCGACACACTCGGACGAATGAACCCCTTACCCAAGAGGTCCTCTAACTGAACACTAAGCTCCCTAAGCTCTGCAGGAGTTATCCGGTAAGGCGGAATAGAAATAGGACGGGTGTCGGGCTCCAAATCTATGGCAAAATCAAAGTCACGCTCTTGGGGTAGGCCAGGTAGGTCTGTAGGGAACACATCTGCAAACTCTCTAACTACAGGAACTGAGTCAACTGAAGGGCCTTCCCTACTTACATCTCTCACATAGGCCAAATAAGTTAAACACCCAGAAGCAACCAACCATCTAGCCCGCATAAAATAGATGATCCACATCGGTGTGTGATTATAAGCACCCTGCCACAACACTGGGGGAATACCACACATGGATAAAGTAACGGTCTTGATGTAGCAATCCAAGACCGCATGGTAGGGGGATAACCAGTCCATGCCCAGAATCACATCAAAATCAACCATATCTAGCAGAATAAGATAAACTCGAGTATCATAACCCTGGATAGTCACTAAGCAAGATCGCAATACCTGATCCACTACTAAGGACTCACTCATCAGGGTCGAAACATGAACTGGCTCTGCCAAAGACTCAGACCTCATACCCAATCGGGGAGAAAAATAAACAGATACATATGAGAATGTGGACCCAGGATCAAATAATATTGTAGCAAGCTGATGGCATAATAAAAGCGTACATGTGATGACATCGTCAGATGCCTCAGCCACTGCCCTAGCCGGGGCTGTGTAGAAATGGCCCTGAGCACCTCTGCTCGGTGCGTCTGATCTACCACCTGACCTGCCTCCCCGAACTCCACCTCTGGTACCCTGTCGGCTATCCCGACGGTCCTAGTCCTGACCAACACCTCTAGCTGGAAAGGGCACTGCTGAAATTGGTCTAGGTGCAAGGGGAGCTGGTACAATCGCCCTTCGCCCTCGCCATGGGCACCCTCTGGACCAATGGTCAAAAGCACCGCAATCAAAACACCCCGAAGCTGAACACCCTGAAGTAACCCGACCGCGGTAGAAAGGGCGGGAATCTGATTTGGGGTCCCCGTTCGAGGTAAATTTCACAAAAGTACCCACTGCCACAACCCCATTTTTGTGAGCTTGATTTTGGAGTTTGTGAGACATGTTTTCTCAGCCATTTTAGGTCCGATTTCAGTGATTCTTGAGGCTATCTTGAGTGGCTTTTTGAGGAGAATGCTGTGGTGTTGTTGTAATTCACTGTAGACCTTCTATTTCTGGTAAATTCACTGATTCAGCTGCTGTCCCATTTCTAGTTCTTGAAAAAATTTGGGTTTTGGTTGCGTGTTGATATTGTGTTGTTCCCAAGCCCCAAATTGTGTCCCATTTTGGGACATGAGCTGGGGGAACTGGTTAGGACCTACTTTTGGGGTTAATTCCAGAATTCCAGCGCGGGTCCCACTTTCCCCATTTTGACCCCAAGATTGATTCGTCTCTATTTCTTACGATTTTAGTGTCTAAACGACCATAATAATGTTGTGACCCTATTTTTGATAGTGTGTTAGCGTTTCGAGGCCATTCAAAAAGGAAGAGCTCCGGAGGAGTAATTTTGGAGCGCGCTTGATCGGCCTACAGGTAGGCTACGATTTCCCTCTCTTAGATTGAGCTTGAAAGTGTGAATGCATTTTGATTAGTTGGATTTGGGTTGGTAGTTATTGAATCATGCATAGGTGTTTAGAAATCATGTTTCGGCCTCTTTCGGGAATTGTCGGGTAACTATTAGTATGCTAAGTGCTACTAATTGACCCTCCTTGCTATGTGGAGTGCTTGAATGTTTGATTACTATTTATCTAAAGCATGTTGGGCCTTAGTTTATGTTTGACTAGGGCTTGCCTTAGAAATACATGATTAGGAACCGATAGGCCTTAGTTTTACCCCGACGTCGCTCGGCCGGCTTAGATCCCTGTAGACTGGTGTAGAATACTTGAGTCTGATAGTTTGGGTCTTAGTTAGGCGATACGCTTGCTTCGACAATAGCTATCCTTATTTTTCCCCGACGTCACGGCTTCACGAGTTATGTCGGCGACACTAGTTCTGCTTCGCGATTCGAATTTGATTTTTGATTTGGTTCCAAGGACTTACATTGATTGGCTAAGTGTGGACGGCGTTCCGCGGACATTTATGAGCATGGATCGATTGGGACTCTTTCAACGGCTACATTGGCACTTTTATAGAGCATCCGGTTTAAGGTCTGGCCTCTATCGCCTAGATACTTATATAGAGCATCCGGTTTAAGGTCCGGCCTCTACTGCCCATATACTTATATAGAGCATCCAGTTTAAGGTCCGGCCTCTATTGCCCAGATACTTGTATAGAGCATCCGGTTAAAGGTCCGGCCTCAGTTACTTGATACTTGTGATTGGTTATATAGGTACTTTTGGTGAGCATCTGGTTCGAGGTCCGGCCTCTATATTGTCAGATTCTACTAATTGGGGTTGAGATTCTGGTTCGATGTTCTCCGTTCTTGAGTTCTCATATGCACTTCTCTTTAGTTATAGTTATTTTGTGTACTCATCGGGCTTAAGGGGGTCCGTTCGGGTTTTTATTTAACTTGCGCACGAGTGTACCTTCTGGGCTTATGGGGTCCAGTTAGGTGTAATTAGCTTATAGATTACTTTAGTTAGTTCTTTCTACACTCGTGTGCATTCCATTGTTACTTAGATTGTCGTTCTTGACCTCTGTTTGTGTTATTCCTTCTTTTTATATTGCCTTTAATTTTCAAGTTCAGTTGGCCTATGATGCCTATTGGGTACCTACTATTTTGGTACTCATGCTACGCTCTGCATCTATTTCGTGCTGCAGGTCCGAGCACTAGTGGCCAACGTTGATTCAGTTTGGAGTAGTTTGATCCGGAGATGGGGGCGAGCACACGGCGTTCTTTACTATTTCAGTCTCCATCTGTATTTATAGACTTGTTTTTTGCCTTTTGAGATAGTCCAGTCTTTATGGTCCATTTTTGGGACTTGTACTCGTTTTGTTAGTAGCTTTGTACTAGTGACTTCCAGGTTCTGGGAGGGATCTTTATTTGTATATATGTTTTGGTTTGCTTCCGCCTGTTTATATTGTTATCTTAAAATTTTGCTTACTCTTGATTAGTTTCTGCCCTCAGACCCATTATTTGTTGTTCCGGGTTACGAGTTGGCTTACCTACTGGTGGGTTATAGTAAGTGCCATCATGATTCGAGGAATCGGGTCATGACAACTAGCGTGATCACGAAAATGATGCCCACATAGGGGACTTATAAACCTATAGGGCACATAGTTCTGGGACTTTAAGGGTGACTGGACCTAGTCCAACTCGGTGTTAAGCCTCCTCCCAACTAGAATGTGTACAATACAACATATTGAATATAAACTGGATAGCTCAAGATTCTGACATGCTAACTGAAAATGTAACATTTAAGTACTGATATGAAACATTTGAAAATTGAGGCATGTATATATGTTTATCTGTCCTAGCTAATGTAATTCATGAACTAAAAGAACTACACAACTAGGGTTCTGAGTTTCATGCAAGAATCTACACAAAAACATAACTAAGACATGATAATCTGATTAAGAACGGTTCAAAAACTAAATCATAATAATTATCTAAAATTCTAGAAACCCTAAGTCTACATAATATGAAGAGAATCAAGAATCTAACTAATTCTAGGGACCTAATGGGTGAAAGGAACCCACTAGTGAAATCCCACATACCTGGTGATGAATTTCACGGAGAAATCTTTCGATTTCAAGGCTGGGACTGAAGAAAACCTTGTTGTTATTCTTGAGGATTCTAACGCCTGAATTCTCTTCTTTTTGCTCTAGTTTTGGTGAAATTAGATGAATGATCGATTAGGGTAAGTTCTGATTAAGTTACTAGGCTCAACCTAACCAAAACTACGTAGTTTATGGGTTAAACAACGCAGTTTAGGTTTCCAACGCATAAGGGAAAAGACCAAAACAACCCTACTTAAAATCTGATGAGGGCTGATCACGGGCCCTATGACGGACCATCACAGGGACCATGGACCGTCAAGTGGGTTGTGGTCCTTGGCTAGTAGCTGTTGTTTCTGGGTGGTTTGACCATGAGCCCTACCACGGCCCGTGTTAAGGACCACTGATCGTGAAGGTCGATATGGTTCTTCACTTGGGTTGGTGGTCTACTGGCTCAGGTCCACGGACCCTTCCATGGCCCGTCATCAAGACCACGGCCCGTGGAGGGCTCTGTGGTCTGATGCTTGAGATGGGAAGGTTCTGTATGGCTTACACGAGCCTTCCCATGGATTTTGGGGTGGTCCACTACCCATGAAGGCTCCCGTGGTCCACCTCTTTTTGGTTTGGGTATGAACCACGAACAGGTCGATGGACCGTGGCCCCTTTCATGGTCAGTGAACCCTATCGTGGTTCACCTGCTTCTGCTAGTTTTTTTTTTGAAAGTTCTAAGTTTGATTTCTGAGGTGTTACACGTGGTGACTTGGACAACCCGTCAAGGGGTTTGTACAAGTTACCCAAACGGTGATATTACACCATAGTCCGCTGTGAAGGACCACGGACGCCTAGACGGTCCGTGAAGCTTCACACAGATCTTGAAGTCGTCTGTTAAAGAGACTTATCAAACTTTGAGTTTTGAGTCAACTTCAAACAATCATATCTCTCAGCAGAAAATGAATTAGGTGGCATATAACCTATCCAATTAAAGGTCTTTGAGTCCTCTTTCCAACGCCACCAAGTTTACCTAATTCCGATCCCAGAGTAAAAGCTTATGCTCATTTTCGTAAAGCCGTGATGGACAGGGCATCATGACGACCCACTAGACGGGCCATCATGCCTTAGACGACCCGTCAACCCCCTCGTAAAGGTCACTTCGTCAGCTTTAAGTCAAGGTCATTTTGGTCTTTCTTTTATGTGTTGGATGATTAAACTACGTCGTTTGGTACCTTTACTAAGTTGTTTTACTCTGTCTAAGCCTAGTAAACTAGTGAGAAACTACCAAAAACCTTCATTCTCCTAAAATCAAAAGACGTAGAAATAAAAGAATAGAAAGTGGCGATAGTTTCTCCCAAGAACAAGTAGAGGTCTTCTTCAAAGTTCAACCCCAAATCTAAAGGACAATGTATGTGAGATTTCACTAGTGTGTTCCTTTCATCCATTAGGTCCCTAGAACTCAGTCAATTCTTCAGTTTCTCCATAAATTGTTCAGACCTAGGGTTCCTAAATATTAGGGATCCATTGCAATTCAGCTGGCTATAGTCCCTATAATGTTAATTACATGTTTTCTTGGAGAATTAGTCTAGTTCCAAGTATAGACCTCAGAAACCCTAGCTTGCATTAGTTATCAATATTTCATGAATTGTACTTGCTAGGCAGATTAGTCAGACAATTATGCTTCAGATTTAGAATGACATATCTTTTGATATATGTATGTTGCATTCTCAAATAATTATCAGTATTATGAGCTACTTAGTATTTCCGTTGCATTTTAGCTTTACATTCAGTTGGGAGTATACTTAGCACCAAGTTGGACTAGGGTTCAGTGTACCCTCAAGTCCTAGAACTATGTGCCCCCGTAGGTTTATAAGTCCCTTTTGTTGGGCATCAATTTTAGTGATCACGCCACAGTTATGATTTTGTACCCTAACAAGGTATATTGGGTCCTCTCAATGAGGCGTATACATCAGAATAAGCGTGCCACACTTATGGGGGAGGAGCTATGGGACATCATTAGAAAAAACTTCCCTTCATTCTTTTCCAGCTTGTACTAAGAGTATATACTCTATTTAATCTCATTCTAACTCCTGCTCTTTGCATTTCAGAAAATGCCTCCCAAAAAAGCTAAACCAAGGATTCAACCAGCAGCTGCAGCAGACCTTGTAGAGTTAGAAATGATAGATTTTGATATCAAACTAGGCATGGATTGGTTACATTACTATTATACCTCATTCTATTATAGAACTAGGATTGTTTGGTTTCAGTTTCCAAACAAGCCAGTCTTAGAGTGGAATCGTAGTAAATCAATACATGTAGGTCGATTTATCTCTTACTTTAAGGACAGAAAAATGATTTCCAAAGGGTACATCTATCATCTTGTTCGGGTTAAGGATTCAAACTCTAAAACCCAACTTTTGAGTCTGTCCCAGTCGTAAATGAGTTTCCAGAAGTGTTCCTTGAAGTTTTTCTCGGAGTTCCTCCCAAAAGGGAAATCGACTTTGAAATAGATCTCCTTCCAGACACCCAACCTATTTTGATTCCTCCTTACAGGATGGCTCCATCTAACTTTAAAGAATTGAAAGAACAGTTAAAAGACCTTTTAGATAAGGGCTTCATCAGACCTATCATCTCTCCATGGAGTTCTCTAGTGTTGTTCGTGCATAAGAAAGATGGTTCTCTTAGGATGTGCATTGACTATCGTCAGTTGAACAAAGTCACAATCAAGAATAAACATCCCATCTCTAAGGTTGATGACTTTTTCGACTAGCTTCAAGTTGTTAGTTACTTTTCTTAGATAGACCTCAGATCTATCTTTTATCAGCTTAGAGTCAGAAATAGTGACATCCCGAAAACAGCCTTCAGGACTCGATATGATCACTATGAATTTGTAGTTATGTCTTTTGGACCAACAAATTCCCTTGCAGCTTTCATGGACTTAATGAACAGGGTGTTCAAACAATATTTGAACTTGTTCGACATCAGTTTGATTGATGATGTCCTTATTTATTCTCGGAATGAGGAAGAGCATATGACTTATCTAAGAGTTGTTCTGCAAACCCTCAAAGATCACCAACTATTTGCTAAGTTTAATAAATGTGAATTCTAGTTATAGTCGGTCGCTTTCCTTGGTCATGTGGTATCCAACAAAGGTATCTGAATGGATTCTCAGAAAATTAAGACATCAAAGCACTTGCCCAGACCTACCTCTCCGACTAATATCAAAAGTTTCTTTGGTTTGGTTGGTTACTACCGGAGGTTTGTTGAAGGATTCATAGCTACCCTATTGACCAAGTTAACTTGGAAAAAGATCAAGTTCCAGTGGTTAGATGAGTGTGAGAAAAGCTTCTTAGAGCTGAAGACCAGGTTGACTACAGCTCATGTCTTGACTCTACCAGATGGTTCAGTTGGTTATGTGGTTTATTGTGACGCATCCAGGGTTAGACTAGGTTGTGTGTTGATGCAGTAAGGTAAGGTCATAGCTTATGCTTCCAGACAACTTAAGGTCCATGAGAAAAACTACCCAACTCATGACCTCGAGCTTGCAGTCGCCGTGTTTGCCCTAAATATTTGAAGACACTACTTGTATGGTGTTTATGTTGATGTGTTAACAGATCATAAGAGCCTCTAGTATGTGTTCAACCAGAAAAAGTTGAATCTTCGCCAAAGGAGATGACTTGAATTCCTCAAAGACAATGCCATGCTCTACCATTCAGGTAAGGCCAATGTAGTGGCAGACGCCCTTAACAGATTATCCATGGGTAGTGTCGCACATGTTAAGGATGAGAAGAAAGAATTAACCAGGGATGTTCACCGGCTTGCTCGCTTAGGAGTTTTCCTTATGGTCACGTCAGATGGTGGTGTGATAGTCCAGAATGGGCTAGAATCTTCATTGGTAGTGAAGGTTAATGAGAGATAGGATAGTGATCCTATATTACTTCAGTTGAAGGGAGAAGTTCATCAATAGAGAGTTGAGGTTTTCTCCCAAGGGGGAGATGATGTGCTTTGTTTCCAGGGTTACTTATGTGTCCCTAATGTGGGAAAGTTGAGGCATCATATCCTTATAGAGACCCATAATTCCATGTATTATATTCATACGGATGTCACTAAGATGTACTGTGATCTACGGGAACTCTATTGGTGGAACGGCATGAAGAGAGACATTACAAACTTTGTGGCTAAGAGTCCTAACTGTCAACAGGTTAAAGTAGAACATTAGAAACTAGGAGGTGTAACTCAGGAGATTAGCATTCCTACGTGAAAGTGGGAAGTGATAAACATGGATTTCATTATGGGTTTACCTCGTACTCGCAGACAACATGACTTCATTTGGGTGATAGTGGACAGAGTCAGTAAGTCAACTCACTTCTTGGCTGTTAAGACTACATATTTAACGGAGGACTACTCCAGACTCTATATTAGCAGGATAGTTAGGTTGCATGGGGTTCCCTTGTCTATCATCTCAGATAAGAGTCCTCATTTTACATCTCATTTTTGGAGATTATTTCAGAAAGGTCTTGGTACTCTGGTAAATCTCAGTACAACATTTCATCCGCAGACGGATGGTCAGGCAGAGCGTACCATTTAGGCCTTAGAGGACATGTTGAGAGCTTGTGTGATCTATTTCAAGGGTAGTTGGGATGATCACCTACCTCTCATAAAGTTTGCTTACAATAACAACTTCCATTCCAGTATTTAGATAACCACTTATGAGGCACTATATAGGCGTAGATGTAGGTCTCCGGTTGGTTGGTTTGAAGTAGGTGCAGCAGCCTTGATTGGGCTAGATTTGATTCATAAGGCTATGGAGAAAGTTCATCCCATCAAAGATAGGCTAAAGACATCTCAGAGTCATAAGAAATCCTATGCAGAGGTGAGGAGAAGGGACTTAGAGTTTGAAATCGATGATTGAGTTTTCTTCAAAGTGTCACCCATGAAGGGGGTGATGAGATTTGGCAAGAAAGGAAAGTTCAGTCCCAGGTATGTAGGTCCTTACATAATCCTAAAAAAGGGTTGGTAGTGTGGCTTATGAATTGGAGTTTCCAGAAAAACTAGCAGCAGTCCATCCAGTCTTTCACATTTCCTTGTTGAAGAAGTGTGTGGGTGATCCTAGGGGTGGGCATAAATACCGAAAAACCGAACCGAAAAAATTTGGTTCTTCGGTGTCGGTTCTTCGGTGTTTCGGTTAGGTGTCGGTTTTTTTTCAGAACTTCAGTTCGGAGTTCGGTGTAAAGGTCCCGAAACTATGGTGCACCGAAGAACCAAAGTTTTATTAAATAAATTTAGAAGTATTTATTATATTACATAATTTTTAACTTTACTTGGCCCATTTCAATTTTTATATTTATATCCTAAACTTAAATAGCAAAAATCTAAATAACAAAATAGTAAACCCTAGACCTAAAGTCTAAACTAAACAAAACTCAATTTAATTCAAGTTTGAGCAGCAACTTGGTGTTTCTACTTTCTACTTTATGATTTTATGATTTTATGTTGTTACTTTGAAATGAGAACAACAAATTGATGTTCTTACCTTTTATTGTTAGACGGTTAGTTGTTACTTTGAAGTTTGAAGTGCGAAGTGAATAACAATTGTTACTTTATCAAATTCTCTCTGTATTTTTGTTGATACCGAAAAACCGATTTAAAAACACCGAACTAAACCAAACCGAACCGATCTAGTTTGGTTTGAAATATGGTGCACACTTTTCTAAAACCGAATACTGAAGAACCAAACCAAAATTTGATTAAACCGAACCAAAAAACTGAACGCCCACCCCTAGGTGATCCAGCGTCGATATTACCTTTATAGAGTGTGGCTATGAAGGATAGCCTTACCTATGAGGAGATTCTAGTTGAAATTCTTGACTATTAGGTTCATAGGTTTATAAATAAAGAGGTCGCTTCAGTAAAGGTTTTATGGAGGACTCAGTCCGTAGAGGGAGCTACTTGGGAAGCAAAAGCAATTATGATGACCAAGTATCCTCACTTTTTTCCTTTCCGATTTAGTTTCAGCTTGAGGTAATAGTTCCTTTCTAGTCTCTTAGTTTACTCTTGTGTAATTCAGTCTCAATATCTAATTTCCTTCACTTATACTTCCATTTCAATATAGTTGTATATTCATGAAACTCTGTTCAGTTAGATATGAGTTTCTAGTACTTAAAGGTAGGGGTTGTAGCTCTTTCCTCCAAATTTAGCTTGTTAGTCGTAAATCGAGGACGAATGATCTCAAGGGGGACATACTGTAACACCTCATACTTCGAGTAAGGGCTGAAAAGGAAAATAGGTAAGACCACGAACCCAAAACAAACCATGGACCCATAACGACACCCTAGACAGGTCGTTTAAGGGTCCACAACCTGTTAAGGACTTCGTGAGTGACCATCCAGGATTTCCCTAATAGTAGTCCCCTAGACGACACCCTAGACGGTCCATCTAGGGGTTCACGGCCTGTCAAAGGCATCGTGAACCACCCTCTAGGGTTTGCCTGGGATGGAGTCACCTAGAGGTGCCTTTGACGGCCCGTGGTGACTTGGACGACCCGTCAAGGGGTCCGTACAAGTCACCCATATAGTGAGGTTGCACCCAAGGCTACTGTGAAGAGCCACAGATGCCTAAACGGTCCGTGAAGCTTCACATGGATCGTGAAGTCGTCCGTGAAAAAGACTTGTCAGACTTTTAGTTTTGGGTTAATTTCAAGCGATCATATCTATCAGCACAAAATAAATTAGGTAACTTATGACCTATTAAATTAAAGGTTTTTGAGTTTTCTTTCCAACATCACAAAGTTTGCCTAATGCCGAGCCCGAAATAAAAAAGTTATGCTCATTTTAGTGAAGTCTTAACAGTAGGGCAGCCTGACAACCCACTAGACGGGCCATCTGCCTTAGACGGACCATCAAGCCCCTCATGAAAGTCACTTGTCAGTTTTAAGTCAGGGTCATTTTGGTATTTCCACTATGTGTTGAATACTTAAACTACATCGTTTGGTACCTAAACTACTTTGTTTTACTCCATCTAAGCTTAGTAAACTATTCAAAAACTACCAAAAACCTTTATTCTTGTAAAATCAAAAGACTTGGAAAGAAATGAAGAGAAAGAGGCGACAGTTTCTCCCAAGAACAACCAAAGGTCTTCTTAAAAGTTCATCCCCATCCAAAGGATTTATCTATAGTTTTTGTCACCATGTATGTGGGATTTCACTAGCATATTCCTTTCACCCATTAGGTCCCTAGAATTCAGTCAATTCTTCAGTTTTTTCATAAATTATTCAAACCTAGGGTTCCTAAATCTTAGGGATCAATTGCAATTTAGCCGTTATAGTCCCTATAATGTTAATTACATCTTTTCTTAGAGAATTAGTGCAGTCCCATGTATAGAACTCAGAAACCCTAGCTTGTGTTAGTTATCAATATTTCATGAATTATACTTGCTAGGCAGATTAGTCAGACAATCATGCTTCAGAATTCAAATGTCATATCTTTCAGTATATGTATGTTGTATTCTCAAATAATTATCAGTATTTTGAGCTACTCAGTATTTCAGTTGCATTTTAGTTTTACATTCATTTGGGAGTAGACTTAGCACCAAGTTGGACTAGGGTTCAGTGTACCCTTATGTCCCATAACTATGTGCCCCCGTAGGTTTATAAGTGCCCTCTATTGGGCATCAGTTTTAGTGATCTTGCCACAGTCATGCCTTTATACCCTGGTAAGGTATATTGGGTCCTCTCGATGGGGCGTATACATTGAACTCCACGTTTAGCTCACGTGGTTTATGTCGGTTAATAGTATCTCCCACAGTCAGATTCATATTGCATTGATCATGTATTCAGTATTTACTTCAGTATTCAGTTCAGCTTATTATCTTCATGATTAGTTTTGGTCATTGTATCCAACTAAGTTTTCATCTATGCTTCAGTATATCTATTTCCATGTTTAGTTGTTATATAGTTCAACTTAGCATAGATCATGCATTCTTAGTACATTCAAAGTACTGACATATACTTTTGCGCTACACCATTGTATGATGTAGGTTCAGGTGCTCAGTATCCAGACCGTACTTAGCTTGATTTTCAGTCTGTACTCAACAGCTTTAGTGGTGAGTCCTCATCATCCGAGGGCGTTTCATTACATTTTTAATTTAGTTAGTTTGTTACTAGTTTCAGTATTTTGGAGTTAGTTAGGGACTTGTCCCAGCAGCTCGTCATTATTAGAAGCTTTCAGACATAGAGTCAAACTCAGTTGTTTTAGGTTGTTCCATAATTGAACTTAGTTATATTCTCAATTGAACTCTTTTAGATTTACTCATCTATCAATTATGTTTCCACTTACTTAGAATTATTTTCAGTATGTTTGTGATATTTTCCTTAGCTTTGAAGGTTTCTATTTTCGATAAATTGGAAGTGGGTCTTTCAGATTCTTCAACCTTGACCTTTGTAAAGACGAAATTAATTGTACCCAGTTGATAGAAACACAATTTGGTAACGATTTCTATCTTTTTATGATGTCTAGCTAGAATCTCAATTCTTGGGGTGTGATTATGTGATTATAGGTTGATTTTGGTGTTGGGTATTGTTAATTGATAGTTTAAATGTTGTTTAAAAGTGATTTCAATAAGTGATTGTGGTTTAATTTAAAGGGTTGCAGTTGCAAATGCAACTCTACTTTCGTGTTTTTGGCTTGCTCGAGAGAGAGAGGTTTTAAAACAAAGATTACTTATTTGATGATCTGTGGGAATTGGGTTGTAATGAATTCAGCTCGAGAGAGTGAATCCTAAACCTTTTTCCACACATTCAACTCGAGAGAGTGAATGGACTAAAGCGTAGGCTGTTCTTAATTATTGCTTATTGGCGTTCGAGAGAAACCATTTTGATTAGGGGTAAATTATTCGAGAGAAAGTTTACCCCACTTAAGTCTAGCTTATTCACTAATTTACAACTATTTACTATCAGTTGCAATTACCCATTTGTATACCTTGGCCTATAATCCAATCACATCCCAAGAACTCGTCCCTTTACTTGGTCCTTAGTGTTAATTATTGTTGTCGTAGCTGTTAATTACAATTAACACCCCCCCATAATTGACACTTGTGTTACCCTTAATTTTAAGTATGCTTTTATTCGTAAATATCTTTACCTATGATTGACTTGAACATATTTGCACTTGAATCTTAAGCACATATCACTCCTTGTGGGATTCGACCCCAACTCACTTAGTTGGGTTATTTTACTGACTAACGATCATTGGAATTTAGTATTAGAAGAAGTGTCCTGATACATGAAATCAAAATGGTGCCGCTGTCAGGGAGGTCGGCGAGTCCGACCTAGACCGCCATTGGATTCAAGACAATTTTGAATTGGAGTCTGTAAAACTCGGTGAGCCTAGGAGCTGATTGGCGAATCACCGACTAGGTTGGTGATCACGACTTAGTCCGCCGTTTGGACCCCCACATTAAATGGAGGTTCTGTAAAACTCGGCGAGGTAAGTGTCCACTCAGCGTGTCATCGAGTGGATCGATGAGCAAGACTAAAGTCGTCGAATGGGCAAGAACTGGACGGTTTTTAAAGGCCACAGGTTTAAACTTTCAAACTCTTTCACTTTCCCTCACTTTTGAACTTTCCAAAATCACACCCGCACTCTAGTATTCCGTATTTTTGAGTTATTATCGTATTTGAGTCATTGATTGTGTGCTCGGAGTTGGAATCTTTGCCGCCTAGCTTTCCAAATCTTGATTTTTTGGCATATAAGGTTGGTTTTTGGAACCCCAAATTCATTTTTAGAAATTTGTACTCATTTGCAATTGATCTTGTCTTAGTTAAGTGTGTTGGGCCTCTCTGATCGTAATTGTAATTATGTGTGCCTGAGTTAACTTGAATATCGTGCCATAAATACATATAATGCTTATTTCCCGAGATTTTGTGCTTTGAAATTTATTAAAATTTGTGGTGTTGTGCTTGGATGTTGTTGGGTTTAGTCTGGTGAAGTCTAAGAAGCCCGTAATTGTGCTAAATGATGCATTTTTCCTAATGATGGAGCGGTTGACGTCATTTTAAAGGCAAAAGTCATCAAATGGTCAAATTTAGCCAAACCGGGAGAAGTCTGAGTATCCCGGGGACATGGGAGTAATGGGTCTTTGTTTAATTTGATGGGTGCATGTTTTGATTTTGTTTTTACGGGTTGCGGGGTTGAATTTGAGTAGTTGGGTTGAAAGTAGGTACGTTGGGTCGTTTGGCGAGCTGGGTTGAGCTCGCCGAACCACTCGGTGGTTCGTCGAAGTTCCCTATATCGCCTTTAATTTCATGCTAAATGTGAAGTTTGGTTCGGTAACTTTCGGCAAGAAGCCTGAGGTCGCCGAATGCACATGACGACTCACCGAAAGTCCTTCTTAATCGGCTTTTGTCTGCGCCCCTGACCCGTAATTGCACTGTAACTTTCAGCAGGCAAATCCTTGCTCGCTGGATGTTGTCGGTGATTCACCGAAAGGTCTTCCCATCGCCGACATGCCAAATTTTTCTGAGATTTTTGAGCCAATCCTTTCGGCGAGCCCGATCTAGCTGGCCAAAGAGATTCAGTGATTTGCCGACCCGTTTGGCGAGTCTGTTTACAACTTCTTTTCTGTGCTTTTGTTTGTATTGTTTCTAACTCTTTATGATGTTTTTTGTAGACATAGCTCGACCGAAAGTTGCTAGTAAAGACATGTTGCCCTGTAAGAGGGCCAAAAGGATAACTATCAATGAGGATGTAGCTGCATCCAGGGGCAAGGCCACTGAACTTCCCACAACTAGTGGGAAAGGAAAGGGCAAAGGAAAGGCACATGTGTCACCGAAGGCTAGCTCCGACAATGACGGTATCTATGCCACTCACCTCACTACTTCTGAGAGTGAGGGTGAGCATCAGGAGCATCAGGCTGCAGCTTCGGAGCCTGAGGATGATGAACTCATAGCAGCACAGAGGGCTGAGTTGCGATCCAAAAGGTTAAACGATCCATCTAGGATAAGGACTCCTCAGGCCACCCCTACTCCTCCTCCAACTCCAGCACAGGCAGTAATCCTAGCATCACTAGTACAGGGTCCTCCTCCTAAGTCTATGAATTGACTGAAGATTGAAGGGGATGAGGACAATCATTGATGAGAAGTGTTTATCCACTGATGGGGTCATTGACAGATACTCGGAGATAATGAGTTACCTCAAGTCACATAAATTCTAGTTGTTCACTCAACCCCGAGCTCCTTATATTTCAAATTGGGTCCGGAGTTCTATGCTTATGGAGCCTTGATACCGCAAAGAAAGAAGCAGGCAGCTGCATTCAAACCAGTTGACTATGTAGTTGTCCAGGGCAAGAAAGTGTTGTGTGATAGTACTACTATAAATACGGTTTTGGAGTGTACCAGTCACATTGTTGATGCTCACCAGTTCAGGGTGAAGACTAAGTCCTTGGAGGGAATGAAAAGCTGGCTCACCCCTATCATATGTGATGGTACTCCGAGGTAGTTGGAGGCAGGGCATCTGATAGAGAAGAGGGACCTCAATGTAGCTACGAGGTACTGGTTTGGTTTTATCAGTAGTACTGTCATGCCATCCTAGAATGAGTCCGTCCTTCACCACACAAAGACGGCTTGTCTTGGCTCGATCATTGCACGAGAGGGCATAAATTTGGGTATGATCATTGGGCAAGAGATGGCCAAGCAGCGCCATACCTCACTTCCCTTCCTAGTGTTGATCACCAAATTGTGCAGTCGGGCTCGAGTTCCTAGAGATGTGAAGAAGCATGTGGATGTGATTCTTACATCTTCTACTGATATCCGGAGAATCGAGACATAATATTTAAAGGATCAGGCAGAAAAGAAGAAGGTAGCCCCGGTGGACTCATCCTCGGTTGTTAATCCTCAGACATTACCTGCAGAGGCACATTTGCCTACTTCGGCCCTTGGGGCTTCAGGTACTTATGATGTTGTTCCTCTTGATACCCTTAGTTTCTCTGCCGCTACATTGCCTCCCAGAGTTGTTGCTATTGTTGTTTCCCGGCCCCCGCTCACTCAGGCTGCACTACTTTGGATGGGGCAGCTAGCCCATTTTGCCGATCGTCGTGCTGACAGGTTTTAGGCCTCCATCCCGAGTATGATTTAGACAACCCTGGTTGATGTTGTGACACCATTGAGCGCTACCATTGATGCCCTTGCAGCTATGATAGTGGTATGTGAGCGCGGCCAAGGGGCCACCGAGGAGGTGACGGCTCTAAAGGCCACCATTGTTGTGCTGAGGAGTGATGTGGACCAACTGAAGTCCACCGATATGTCTATGATCTTCGGGACGGTGGAGATCCTCGATGTGCCAGTTGAGCCAGACATGCCTCTGGCTACCACCATAAATGATATTCGAGTTGAGGAGGCAGTTGATCCCGAGTCTGAGGCAGAGACAGATGAGGAGATACTGGAGGTTGAGAAGGAGGTTTCTTATGAGGGCCATACCAAGACTGAGGAGGCCATGATTGATGCAGTTATGCAGACCTCGTTAGTAGATACGTCTTTGCTGACCCTAGTGGAGCTGGTGATACTGTAGTTGTGACTCCAAGTATTGAGACCCAGGACCAAAGTGATGCACCGGGCACTGATACCCAAACAGATGGAGCGACTATTTAGATAGGATCCTTTTTTACCTCCCTCTATGTCTTATCTTATCTTTATTTTTGGATATTTTATTGTTTGCATTTGAGGACAAATGACTTTTGATTTGTGGTGGGGTGAGACCCACTATACGTGACTATTTTTCTGTATATATTGGGTTTTTGAGCTTTATATTGTGTTGGCACTGTTTTGTGGATGATTGAGCTTGTGGCTCCTTGTATTTAATTGAAATAATTTTTGGACCCTTCCAAAAAAAATTGTGCCACCTCTTATTTCTGTTTGAATGTTATTGTTCTCTTGCAAATTTGAGTATCGGTCTTGATCAATATCGATGACTTGAATAGTGCTCATAATCGAACAAAAATGAATGTGCGGCTACGATGAGGCCAAATGAAGTTGCATAGACAATATGTGAACTTTTTACATCTCATTGTGACTAGCCAATTATCAAATTGAGTCTCTTGTGATGAACATTGCACACTAGAGAAATTATGGAGTCTTGTTTGACATTGGTGTCAATGCCTTGTGTGATGAGCTTACCGTGAACCATGTGTGATAACACTTAGAATTTGCACCGTTGGTTCGATTGACTAATTGATGCAAGCTTTTGAGATGATCTTAGGCAACTTTGAAGAGAGTGAAACAATTTGACATTATACCTCTTTTTGTGACCTACCTTATGAGTGTGTAAACTTCGATTGAACCCCTTTTGAGCCTTACCCTTTTCTTGGAAGAAACTTGATGAAATTTTGACCTTTCTTTATCCATTACCCATAATCCTCATGATTTGTGGTTTGTGTGAATAGCCAACTTAATCCAACAACCCAAGTTGGGGGTGTGGTGAAAAGAGAAGGTAAATCAAGAAATGCAAAGAAGTCCCCTTGAACCATGATTTTTGAGAAAAATGGAACCCCTCCATACAAAAAAAAAAAGAGAAAAAGAATGAAAAAGTTGTGGAATAAAGTTGTGAAAGTGCAAAGAAAATGGGGTATCCAACATGTCCATGGAAAGTGAATAATGGAGCGATTTTTTTAGCATGAATGAGAATGATGAAGGAAAGGGAAGGAAGTGTTGTTCATACCACATATCATGAGGATAGCAGCTACTAAGCCTAAATGACCATACATTTGCACTCAACCCCGTTACAAGCCTTGAAAAGACTTTTTTTATCTTGAGTGAGCTGAAACAAGTGTTGATTAGAAAATACGGGCAAACCTAAGGGTGAAATCATGCATTGTGTTCATCTTTGTGAGTGTGAGTGTTGCATTTGATTCCAACGCTTTAAATTGTTAAACCATTGTCTGTGAATATGGAATCATTCTGTGAGGGCATTTGAGTACCTCTGTTGAGCTTGAACTTGCATTTGAAGTAAGTATTGTGAACTTGAGAGTCTTTGATAATGGTGAGTCACAACTTGAATCTTTGAGTGCACAATTGATCTTTGCATGAGTAAGTTGAGTCTCTTTATGTGTATTCATGATTGAGTCTTGTGTAGCACTATTTGACATCCTTTTTGAACTGCTGAACTTGAGTTTCACTTGAGGACAAGCAAAAGTTTAAGTTGGGGGTGTTGATGAGTCTACGATTTGGACTCATTTAGGGCTTTATTTTAATAGATTCAGTGTCCTCAAATGCATATTTTGTGCCAATAACTGATGTAAATCCTTAGTTTTCAGGTATTTAGATTAAGGAACAAAGCATGGACAATAATGAGCAAAAAAGAACAAGGAAGTTGAAAGAACGAAGAAAAGAGGGCCTGATGATCGGCTAACCCATTGGGCGAGTCGCTGAATGGCCATGATCTCACCTAAAGTTCCAGTGTGCCAAGCCCTGAAGGAGAAAATCAAGTCGGCGATAGAAAAGAAAAGTCGGCGAGTCACTGAACGGTTCCGTGATGCAGCGTTAGATCGCCCAAACTTACAAAACTTGAAGATGCTGAAGGCCAAAGCAAAAAGGCGATGGAATTGACCAAAGGGCGGATTGCCGAGTGGATCGGCAATCCCGACTTATTGCGCCGAATGGTCCTTCGCAACATATTTTTGGCGACTATAATACATTTTTAAATTCTTAGTTTATAATGAGGTTTTTCGTAGTATCTAATTTTACCAATCAATTTTAGAACTCTAAGTTTGGAGATGATTCGGGGTAAATTGTTCGAGAGAAATTTTACCCCACTAAAGTCTAGCTTATTCACTAATTTACAATCAGTTGCAATTACCCATTTGTCTACCTTGGCCTATAATCCAATCACATCCCAAGAACCAGTCTCTTTACTTGGTCCTTAGTGTTAATTGTTGTTGTCGTAGCTATTAATTACAATTAAAAAACCCCTATATTTGACACTTGTGTCACCCTTAATTTGAAGTATGCTTTTATTCGTAAATGTCTTTACCTATGATTGACTTGAACCTATTTGCACTTGGCTCTTGAATCTTAAGCACGTACCACTCCCTATGGGATTCAACCCCAACTCACTTAGTTGGGTTATATTACTGACTAACGATCGTTGGCACTTAGTATTGGAAGAAGTGTCCTGATACGTGAAATCACTTTTGAGTACCTCCTGCCATTTTTGCAAAGTCCCCCTTTTCAGACAGGAGCAGAATGGGAAATTCTCAAGTATTGCACCCAAAATTCAGAAAACAGGGTTAGAGTGGAAAAGGATTGATCATCCAAGAATTGTTAGAGACCAAATATTGTAGAGAGAAAAACTTATCAAAAAGTAGATCTTACATTGTTCTTGATCTTAGGGTTGAGACATTGAGGGCAAGTGGCCGCACATTTAATTTGTGGATTTGACATTTGTGTTTTAATCTTAGTAAATCTCTTTTACCTTTTTTCATCTCATTGTTCTTTATTGCTAGAAATATGGGTGTAATTCTTGTGTGAATTTGGGGCGTTTATGCTAGAAATAGACAAAGCTAATAGAGTATTTGGTTGATTGCTTTATTGCTTTTGTAATTCCTTGTTTCCATGTTTGATTTCATGAAATAAGTTTCATCTAGTTTTCATGTTTGAATTTATAGGTAGAGAGTGCATGCTCAATCGTAGCTTTCGATCTTTGTGGGTTGCTCTAAAATAGAATCTGTGAAGTGGAGATTTAGATCGATAATTGCATTTTAGCTTTGAATATTGAATTTGAGATTGGAAGGATAAAATTTAGGGTTTCATTATTGGGGGCAAGGTTTACTCGAAAGAGATGTCTAAGTTAAAGTATTGGGTTGTGTAGTTTGGCATATAAATGATACCGAAAGGATATTCTATGCATAAACGTTTTGAGATCGAAAGATGATTAGCGTAATTAAAGATGACCTAGCCTACCCATTAGTGATTGATCTTGAATTGAATTGCAATGGATCGTTAAGTGTTAATTGAATCTCAAGTTTTCCAAGTTCTCATACATCCCTTGCTTGATATTGTCTTTGCCCCCATTAGATGTGTAGTTATAACAATTGACTTCTATTTGATAATCTTGTACCCTGTATATTTAGATTCCAACTAGTATCTAGTTAGCCTTTGTCTTTTTAATTGCCAGTAAATTGTTCCTTGTGGTATTCAACCTCGAATCTTAGTTGGGTATTTTTATTGACGACGACTACTCACTTTTTTGATTGGTTTTGATGAGTTATTTGAGCGTTATCACTTCTCAGGTGAGCTGCTTCTTTCGGACTGCTATGGATTCATATTTTACTTCTAGCCCCTTTTTCGGACTCAGACTTCTTGTTTTTACTTTGGGGTTGCATCCCATACTCTAGGCTAGCTAGTAGAGGTTTTGGCATATGACTTTTAAATTCTAGGAGGATTGGTTTCCACGGAGGTTTAAGTGATGATTTATTTTTAAAAAACTTGTTTTACCTATTAAATATGATGTCTTAGCCTATTATTTTCTTGCATATTTACTATAGAGTTGGTTCTCCCACTGGGGGTGTAGTGCGGGTGCCTCTCACGGTGGGTTGGGTCATGAAAAAGTTATAATTAGAGCCTTGGGTTCGTTGATCTCGTAGTACCAAAATAAATCTAGTAGAGTCTTGCAGAATGGTATGAATACTTCTGTAGTTTTCCTCCAAAGGTTATAGAACTTTAGGATATTATCTCATATTTTCTTTCTTCGTGCTATAACTTGATTCCAATTGGTATCTAGCGATCCAAATTGGTATTTGACTTTCTTCATTCTTTGTTCTTAAATGGTTGA
Organism: Solanum acaule; assembly: GCA_036250505.1. Lineage (NCBI taxonomy): Eukaryota > Viridiplantae > Streptophyta > Magnoliopsida > Solanales > Solanaceae > Solanum > Solanum acaule. The sequence goes on along the minus strand of JAJOOR010008551.1, from coordinate 16,628 downwards.
CACCAAACGTAATGGAGTGAGGGTACCTGTTTCAGCTGTAGAACCAATAGTGCAAGGGTGAGGAAGAGGCATGTGTAGAGAAAGGGGTCAGCGAAAATGTAAAGTAACTTCCACTACAGGTGGAGCTCAGGCAGCAGCTAGGTTGAGACTGGTGACCCTTTCCCCACCCTAGGCTCGTGTTGAGGAGGATGTGGAGGTAGAATATGAAGAGGGTGCCGAACCCCGAGATGGCAGCATAGGTTAGGGGTGCAAGCCTCCCCCTATGATTTTAGAGGTTTTCATTGGATGTTGGCCTTCTTGAGTAGGATAGCAATTACTGGAGCCACTCTGAATATTTCAGCTACTTAGGCCCCAGTTGCTCATCCCATTTCTACCACTACTCCTAAGATGGATGAAGCTTCGGGTACTAATGCTTTCATTCATATGATAGTAGTTCATATCATGATCGAGACTAAGAATAAGCTATTGACCAAGTATTTGAAGATGAAGCCTTTGTCATTTCATGGTACTGAGGATGAGGAGGCTTTTGAGTTAATCTTGGGTTGTTATGAGAGGTTGCATAAGTTAGCTATTCTACAGCAGCATGGAGTGAAGTTTATTACTTTCCAGTTGCATGAGGATGCTAAGGAGTATTGGTGGGCTCATGTAGGGTGTCCTTTGTCTATTTTTGCTCTGCTTTCTTGGTCCTAGTTTCATGCCCTATTCCTGGAGAAGTACATACCCCGTATCCTCAGAGATCGAAAGAAGGATGAGTTTCTTACACTTGAGTAGGGCAGTATGTCTATTGCTGCCTATGAGGCTAAGTTCCATGATCGTATGTCTCGCTATGCTACCCAACTTTTAGGCACGGAGGAGGAGAGGATCTGTCTATATGTAAAAGGTTGAAAACTAAGTTTCAAATCCTATATGTGTATATTACTTCTTCATGAAAGAGTTTCAATGAGTGAATAACTATGTAAAGAAGCTGGAGAGGCTAAGACAAGTTGGACAAGCTAAGGTGCTAGCGAAGAAATCCAAGAGTATGGGTAAGATCAGTGGTTCTTATTCTAAAGGTCTTGATCAACAGGTATATTCGACCCTTTCTATTCAATCAGCCTTGCCGACTTTGATATGTGTCCATACTGGGGTCATTATGGTATGTTGCTGCTAGCGACCAAAAAGCTTCTTATTATTTTGCTAGCATGACATCTCTTGATCGAGAGTGTTTTAATTATGGTAACTTAAGTCACTTTAAGAAAGAGTGTTCTTTTTTACCAACAAGTAATCCGGTACATAAACAGACTAGACATATAGTCTCAATAGGTGGAAGTGGCAATGGCATGGGACACCCTTAGGATTGGCACAATAATAACCAAAGAGGTCATAGGGGAGGAGGTAACGATGATGCAGGAAGGGGAGCGGCGCAGCCAGTTGGAGGTGTCGCCCAGACTAAGGATAAAACTCAATTTTATGCTTTCTCGGGCAGTTCTGAGGCTAAGACATTTGATGTAGTGAAAACATGTACTATTCTCATTTGTGACTGGATGACTTCTATTTTATTTGGTCCAAAATCCACGTATTCTTATGTATCTGTTATATTTTCCTTGAGTCTTGATTTGATTGGTGATACTCTTGATACTCATATTTATGTTACCACCCTGGTTGGGGAGTTGGTAGTAGTGACACAAATGTATCATTCTTGCTCTGTGGTGTTTGCTCATCTTTGTACTTGGGTAGATTTGAGTACATTGGATATAAATCATTTTGATGTGTTCTTTTGTATGACTTGGTTGTCTTCTTATCATTTGGTGTTAAACTGTAATGTTACGGCAATAAATCTAGAGATTTTAGGTAGGAATAGACTAGAGTGGGAAGGTGTGTACTAACCTAAGCCCAAGATCATATCCTATATCCGGGATAAAAGTATAGTGGGGATGGATTGTTTAGCCTACTTGGCACATCTTCATGAGGTTAGTGTAGAGTCCCTTTTTCTTGAATCAATCCCGATAGTTTCAGAATTTTAGGAGGTATTTCATATAGATATGTCTGGTATGCCTCTAGATAGTGATACATATATATGCATAGATTTGGAGCCGACACCCACTCAATCTCTATCCCTCATAATCGTATGGATCCAACAGAGTTGAAGAAACTTTAAAAACTTCATGATAAGGGATTTGTTCGTCCAAGTACATCATATTGGGGTTCTCTAGTCTTGTTTTTGAAAAAGAAGGATAATAGCATGATGATGTGTCTAAACTACAAGCAGTTGAATAAGGTTACTATCCGAATTAAGTATCTTTATAGATGATCTAGTTGACTAGTTGTAGGGTGCTTCGGTTATTTCAAAGATTAACTTACGGATCGGGTACAATCAGTTGAAGATTAGGCCAGAGGATGTACCTAAGACGACATTAAGGACTCGATATGAACATTATGAGTTCTTGGTGATGTCATTTGGGTTAACCAATGCGTCGACGACTTTCATGAATTTGTTGAATGGTATCTTCAAGCCAGTCGTGGATTTCTTTGTGATTGTGTTCATAGATAATATTTTTATCTACTCTTATAGTAAAAAGGAGCATGCAGATCACCTTCAAATTGCTCTTGGTATCCTTGGAAAATAGATGTGGCTTAGACAAGCCTTAACTCACAAAATAAGTTTGAAAACTGAAAGTGTAATAAATACATAAAAGACTCATATCACGTGGTCATGCCCTCGAATCATGAGGACTCACAAAAACTTCAAAGAAAGCTAATCAATCCAAACTAGCGACAACTAGATAGAGGAACGTTAGAACCTATATTATGAAACAATATAGGCACAAGAGATGTATGTGTTAGTACTCTGAATGTAGTGAGTATGAGGAAAGACGCATGAGTATAAATATGATAACGTGATACGTATGAAAACATAATAATGCATGACCAAGTAAAACATATCAAATCGAATAAGTTTAGTTTAGAAATCATAAATAAGGTCAATCCAATATTCTAAAATCGTATCGTAAGTAGAAGTCATGGCACATGTATAAAACATAAGCTATTTAGAAATTCTTATTCTTTTGTGTGCGATACTATTAACTGACATAAGCCATAAGAGCTATAACATGGAGTTCAACGTACTTCCCCCACACTGAAGAGAGAGTGTCCTACTTGCCAAGGTAAAGATTGTGCTCTTAAGCTTAGGTGGATCCACTAGCTAATGTCCGTCCGGTACAATCCTATAGGAGCACGTAGTTCAAGAACCTGGGTAATCATCACCAGTCCAACTCGGTGCTAAGTAAACTCTCAACTAAAAACATATAGTACCCTATTAAGTTCATAATATTAGTCTTTAAAATGGTAAGAATCTAGTAATACTCATTCAATCATAAACACTCATAATCATAAGAATAACTCCTTTAAAATATCATGATTTTATAACATAATCAATTCATAAGAGACACTTATCGAAAGCATCTAAATCGTGATAATATTTTCATAATAAGAATACTTCAATTGGAAGCAACCTACTTTAAAAATCATACCAACACTTTATGCGAAAGTATCCTTAAACCATAATCTCTTCAAATTCATAATTCATGCATAATCTCAAAGCTTAGTTCATAGTCAAAATATTCATATAGCACGTGTTCAAATATAAATCATTGAAATAATATAATTATGATCAAATTATGCATAATAAGATCAATCATGATAGAAAAGCCTTAATTCAATTGAACAAATATAAAATCATGAAACCCTAGAATTTGGGTGAGAATCATAGATGAGAAATTTTGGTTTCTTTGAGACTCAATGGATGGAATAGGATCCATTGATAAATTACCCATATACCTTGATGAAGTAACATCTTGCACCTAGAAACGACTATAAAGAGTTTAAAATATGAAAATATTCATTTTTGGAAAGAATAAGGAAATATGGAAATTTTTGTCTAAATTAAGAGAGTGAGTTTTGGCCATTTTCAAACGGTAATAACTCCTACCTCAGGATGAGTTAGGAGCAGTTCTTGATATGGTTGGAAATCCCTTGAAGAGATCTTTCCAACGCCATCAGGTTTGCACGATTTCGACATCGTATGAGTGAGTTATGCCTTTCGGAAGTTGGGTTGTTGGATTGAGGAAAGTCCCAATTCGGATTTAGGGAAGGGCAAAGTAGTATTTTCTCTAATTTATTTCCTTATTTGTTTTAGGGATTTATTGGGGTAAAAACTTATTTTGGTCAGATTAGAAAATTAAATTCACGCTTAGGGCTTGGAGAAAAGAGAAAGGGAGAAAAGCCAAGATTTTGCCAAGAACGTCGAGCGTTTGGAGTGGAATTCGTCGGGGGTGATCCCTATTAAGGTATGTGAGATTTCTTTCATGTTGGGTTAGTTCACCCACATACTAACTTGTTTCAATTCATCGAATTGGAGTTGTTTACATGTTAAGAAGTGAAGTTCTTAAAGAACAATTGTCAAATTCTTGTTGGTTGAGTTGTTGATGCTTGGTGGTTGATTTGATTCATGTTTCTGGGATGTTTTTTTGAGTTAGATTGGTTGTATATTGAGGGTACAATTGATCCTAAGTGTTTGGGGAAGGAACCAGGGAAGATTGGAGGGTTGAGAGATGAAAAACGAAGGAGAAAAGTCGGAGTTCACCTGGGGAAAAGGTGGGGCATCGCGCCAGCCAGCGCACCCCAGCTTGCCCTCTGAAGTTTGAGGGCTAGCGCCCCGCGCCTCTTAGAGCGCCAGGGACGCCATTTCTCCCCATTAGCTTCCCACCTTTTAGTACGTGTTACTAAGTGATGTACCTATGTTTCCTAGTAGATTTCAATACTCTAAAGTACATCTAAACATCATGACATCATCCATAAACATGAGATCATGAACCTTGAATCCATAATTCAATTCAAGGAAAGTTAAGTTCAAAGTCAAGGAAGTTAAGAGTCAAGTCTAGAAGTTAAGGAGCAAGTCAAAGCAAAGTTTCTTAAAGTTTTCAAGGGTCTTTAAAAATGTTTTAACGTCGTTTTAAGACTTAAGTTTTAAAGTCAAGCAAGAGTAAAGCTATGGTTTGAAGTTCTCTTCTTCAAAGAGGTATATGGGGACTATGTATTCCCAAAGAAGTTTAAAAGAAATGTTTTCACATTTAAACAAGATTGGAAACTGAGATTTCCAAAGACCCTTCGGGCTAGTTTTCAGAAAAGAGTAATCACTTTCTAAATGAAGCAAGAAGGGAAACTTTGATTTCCAAGATAGCCTTTGAGCTAAGTTTTGAGCACTAATCTCAAATCACAGAGGAAACATGTTTCAAAAACATAAGAGCCAGTACATTTTTGGGAGTAGTATTGAGCACTGAATTGGCGGAGCGTTCAAAGAACCCACAGCCCCCATAGAACCATGTAACCATCATGGGTAGAAGAGGTTCATACTTTTTAGATGAATCCTTTTCAAATTAGACTAGTGGATCCATTAGGCAGTTCAGGTTCTATACCTTTGGCCGGGTATAGAATGCTCTGGCAGTGTAAGGTTGATCATTGTATCATCACTATAGCTCTTATGTGATGGTTGTCGGTTAGAGAAACTCCCACAGCAGTTATTGTATTTTTATATACATCAGTTCATTTGTATTCTACATACATCTCAGATTTATTGTATCTTTGTATACACACAGAGTTTATAGCATGTTTTTAAACAGCTTTTCTTTATATTGCATTTGTTTTAAATTGCTTTATATTGAAATGAGTCAGTCAGGTTGAGTTGAGTTGAGCCAAGTAAGTTATTCAGTTTCTTTCAAATTTCTTTTCTAGCTTGTATTGTTTAGCATTCCAACTCACATATTCGTACATTCAATGTACTGATGCCAGTTGGCCTGCATCGTCTTATGATGCAGATACAGGTAACCAGGATCAGCATCCAGCACCTCGTTGATCAAGCTTGAGCACTCAGAGTCAGTGGTGAGCCTCCTTGCCTTCTGGAGGACCCTTTTTATTTTCTTTCTAGTTTAGTTCATTAGGATGTTGAGGGGTCTGTCCCAACATCCATCTCAGTATTATAGAGGCTTCATAGACAGTTGGTTATGAGTCTCTCATCTTAGTATTGCAGATGTTTTGCTATGAGACTTATGCTGCCAATTTGGCTAAGATACTATTTCTTTAAGTTATTGTTTAAGCTTATTATGTTGAGTAATTCTTCCGCTGAGTTCAGAAAGCCAGGCCAAGGGTTCGCTTGGGGCCAGCAATGATCTTCGAGTGCCAGTCCCGCCCAGGGTGTAGGCTCGGGGCATGACAGATGAACCCTAGCTTTGGAATTGGAAGAGGAGACTTGAACCTTGAAGAAACCCTTTATCACCTTGAGATAATCCCTTGGAGAAGAAGAAATTGAGAGATTTTGTGGTTTTGAGAGAATGAGAGGGAATGGGAGAATTTTGAAGTGTAAACTAGTTACATAGCTTAGGAATAGTCTAGAAACAATGTACTTTAGGAATTAAAAGGGTAGGAAAATACCCAAATAACTGTCAAAATGACACTACGGTACCATGTACGGTTCGTACAAACTTATACAGACCATATTGGTCATCCACATATCGCTTTACTAGAGACCCAATTTCTGGACAAAAAACCATGAACCACCCTCTACAATCCATAAATCAATCCATGACCCATAACCTCTCTCATACATCTCAGGTATGGAATTTCCCACAAGTCCCAATCACCAACCATGAACCAATCTCTATAGACTGCATAAACTTGTATGCTCCTTAAACTTACCCATACAACTCAAGGTATCAAAAATCGCCAAGTCTAGAACTCCATTCATGACAGGCAACCACAAACTGAAGTCCCTTGTATGGGCCCTCTTGTTGGCTTGTACAAATCCATTATAGACTTTGAAAATTTCCAACTTTCTAGGACTCAAACCACACCTGCCATCTACGGACCATAGGACTTTGTACGGTTTGTACTTGGCCTTGTACAAACCTGCACCAACAAAGTTTTTTGTACTTCTCTTTCCAACTCAACTTTCTAACTTTTGAGGTGTTATAATTATGATGTGACTATTTAGTACCATCCAGGTAAGGCCAATGTGATGGAAAATGCATTGAGTCGGAAAGTGGTCAATATGGATAATTTGGCTTATTTAGGGGTGCCTTTAGCTAGTGATATTCATACTCTGGCATATGATTTCATACCGTTGGGATTTCAAAAAAAAGGGTGAATTATTGGCCAGAATCGAAATTACACATTCCTGGAGGAAATCAAAACCAATCAATTTCAGAATAAGGAACCAAACATGCTCCAAAACAATGTGGTGTTTGGTGAGACCTCGAACGCCACACATGACAGTGGTGGGTTTCAATGTTTTAGAGGATGGGTTTGTGTTCCTTGGGTTGACAACTTGATTCAGAATGTGTTGGCAAAGGCCATGGTGCACGATACTCAATTCATCTGGGTGTAACCAAAATATATTGAGATTCAGGAAACTTTATAGGTGGCTAGGGATAAATAGGGACATAGATCAATGTGTGTCCAAATGTCAAAATTATCAGTAGGTGAAGTATGAGCACCATAGGCCTACATGACTACTTAAGAGTATGCACATTCCTGAGTGGAAGTGAGAAAGTACGATTCAATTTGTGTCATTGTAGATAGGTTGACTAAATCAACCTATTTTATTCCAGTCACAGTGGATTACAATTCTTAGAAGTTAGCCAAGCTTTACATTAAGGAGATAGTAAGACTGTACGGGGTGCCCTTTCCATCATTTAAGACTGGGTACCCATTTCACTTCTAAAATTCTGGGGAAAATTGTACAAAGTGTTGGGTACCTAGCTCACGTTTAACATGGCTTTTCATCCTCAAATGAATGGTCAGTCAGAGGGGACGATACATGTACTGGAAGACATGTTGAAGGCCTGTGTGATTGAATTTGGGGGCCATTGGATCAATTATTACCCTTGTGTGAATTTTCTTACGAAAACAGTTATCACACCAATATTGACATGGCACCACTCGAAGCACTTTATGGGAGAGGTGTAGATTTCCCATATGGTGGTTTGAGTTAGGGGATGTAAAGCATTTGGGTGTTGACTTGGTGAGGGAAGCTCAAGAAAAGGTGAAAGGTCCCAACCAAGATTGGTAATTAGATTACTAGGCATGAATCCATGGTAGTGACTTTAGGGGAGAGTTTTGTTTGACCTAATGGTGAAAAACCCTAGTTTGAGGGGGGGGATATAATAGAATTGACCTAGGGTTTGGGATTAGGATATAATCCAGGCGTATATAGGCTAATTGGGTTTGATTATGTATTATATTGATTGTTTATAACCAAGAACAAGCTAAGGTTGATAGCAAAGGGAAAAATCAAGTTCGGTAGAGAATTCCGAGCTTAATTAAAGGTAGGTGATGGTTGGACTTGTTTCCTATTTACATTATGCATGTATGTTAACTATTTCACTATCACTTCTAAAATACATGGTGTCACGACCCAGGGGTACGCCCTAGATGTAACATGGCATACTCGACCCCGAACGGGTCTCATACAAGCCCCTTAGCATATCATAACATAAGATAATAGAAAAGTGCGGAAATTTAAAACATTTTTCATAACAATCGAAGTCTCATAAAACGAAGTGAAAGTCTTATTACACTTGTCTCAAACCATCTAATACTTAAAAAGAGTTAGGGACACAGCCCAATCAAAATTTAAACATAAAAGAAAGACATAAAAAGGAAAGGGTGATCAAGTCCTCGATGCTATGAGGACTCACCAAAACTTCTCTTCTTGATCTACTATGAACCTAGCCACAAGGATGGAAGTCAATATCGCCAAACCCTACATTTGATAAGAATGTAGGCAAAAGTATGTGTTAGTACAATAATGTACTAAATATGATGGCAAGCATAAATCATCAACACAAGCATATAAGAGGAATTAGTCAACATAAGACATATACCATAATCATAAGAGACAATAACATAAGTCATAAGCATAAGAGACATCATCATAAGACATAGGCTATACGCATAATAGACAATAATCATAACTTGTGAGCATAATAGATAACATCATAGTCATAGGCATAATTAATGCATTTAGAACAACATAATGTAAAAGAAACATTTCATAAGTCACCTCAAGGCAAGCTTGTGCAATACATGGATAAGACCCTATAATCCCACTCATGCTAAGCAAGTCAATTTAGGTCCTCATTCATCTTTATCATCTTTTGATCTCATCCTTAGCTTACTTAACATAGACAAGGGAATACTCACCTTTAGTCACACATGCATTGGAAGGCAACTATAGCAACAATCCAAACCAAGCATACATCATAATCATAAGTCATAAACATATCCATTACATAGATCATCATAACATAAAAAGAAATATACCATAGATACCCTCAAAGCATACTTGTGAAATGCATGAATAAGACCCCATAATCTCACTCATACTAAGTAAAGCTTCTTGAGTAACTATAGTTCATAATTCGTATTCTTGTTGTGGGAATTAGCCTTAACCGACATAGACCATGTGAGCTAACATGGAATCCGTTGTCTACCCCACACCGAAAAGGGGTTGTTCTACTTGCCTGAGGTAAAACCATACTCTTAGCTTAAGTAGATCCAATAGCTAAGTAACCTACAAAGGCACGTAGCTTATGGGATAAGGAGATTGCTACTAGAAACCCGGATTCAACTAAGGTAGAAGGTTTCTATCTCATGAGACATACATTGGGAAACGGGACTCAACTAGCGTAGAAGGAACCCATTGGGAAGCCGAACTCAACTAGCGTAAAATCTTACATCTCATATTCAATATCCACTCGGTGCTAAGCATAATTCTCACGGAGTTCATATTAAGTCTTGACTTAAGTTCATATTTATGGAAGAATGTCTTGACACTCAATCCAACATAACTCATAAGATAGTTCATAGATCATGCGTGAGAATAACCTTTCACCGCCCATGTCTTCATATAGATTCATTAGGTGAGATTAGTCTCCAACCTTAGAATCACTATATTGTGAGAAAACCTCTCACATCATATCGTATTCATGCATAAGTGTGTATATAAGAATAACCTTTCAACAACACAACAACTAGATCATGAGCATATTTACTTTACTCTCAAAGTGTTCTTAAAGCATGTGTATAACCTTCATAAAACATGTATAATATCATATAATTTCCCCTTCAAGGGTCAAAGCTCATATCAAATCAACACATCTAGAATGACTACATTAGACATGGATATAATCATAATTCAAGTAGTTCAATTTCCACACGCATAATCTCATACTCCACCTCCTTGAGGTTCAAAACTTACTTTCAATCATCACCTCTAGGGTTCAAGCACTAGACATGGATATCATCCTAACTCATGTGATTTTATCACTTTATGCATTCAAACATTCATGAGGTAGATTAGGTGGGTAAAGTCCTTCCACAACAATTATATCTAATAGTCTACCATCACCATGTCAACTTCCCTCTTAGGGCCTTAACATACATAATTCATCATATTAAGTTTACCGTCAAACCCTAGAAGTCAACATTCATAACTATAAGTCTTACTCTCAATAGCTTTACTTCTTAAAAATCATCTTATGAACCTAGATTACAAGGCATTCTAATAACATACTTCTTCTTAAGCAATTTTAGTCATATATCATCATAAAGGTTCAATCTCAAGCCTTGCTAGTTATGATCCACCACATATACATTATTCTAATTCAATTCATGTCTACATGCTTTTACTCTTGAACAATTTCTACACATATCACCAACTCTAGAAGATCATCTATGAATCCTCAATTTCCTTTCACAAGGCATAAACCCACATTACTTCAATTTCATCAATTAGATTAGGGTTAGGCATGGAAAACATGTAATTTCATCATAATAACATGATCCACTATTAATTCAATCATAAATAACCAATATCCACTCAATTGGATTCATATTCAACTTAACTCATAATATTGGAAGGAACCCTAACTTGAATTGGAGATTTCATCTTCACAATTGTGGTATAACTAGGGGACTCCATGGATGGAAGAATCCATGGATGAATAAGCCATGATACCTTGATTACAAAGCCTAGCAATCTTGAAACAGTGGAGTCTTGACCTAGCTTGACCCTCTTCTTCTTCTTCTTTTCTAGAGAGAGGATTTTTAGAGGGAATTGGGTTTCTTTTGGGAGTTTAGAAATAATGATTTAGGATGACTAATTAAGGGTCTAAAGTCTTTATATAGGTGGCCTAAACTCTAATAAAATGACACCACTTAATAACTAATTAATCTCGGAAAGTTCCACTAACCCATCACTTAGCCGCCTAACCCAAAACACTGCCTCACCCACGAGTCCACGCCCACGGGCCGTGAGTAGACCCACAGGGGGTGTTGGTCAATCGTGGGTGGAGTCCTGCAAGTTGTTATGGCAGGCTTGGCACCTACGCCTCCCTCCATGAGGCATGGGTCCTGCCCGTGGACACTGCCTTAGGCAAATTTCAAAGAGGGCTCACCCACCCTGCCCACCTACGAGGCGCGGATGGCCTCGTGGGTGGCACTATTTTGGGCAGTCCTAAGGTCCTCCTTAAGGACCCATGATTGGTCTTTAGGGAGTCGTACCTTGACGTTCTTGCTCAAAACCCTTTATTCTAAGTACGGGAAGCTAAATTCACGACTCTAACCCTCACGTCAAGCTCTAGTTTAGCCTACTAGTTTCTGGGGTGTTACACATGGTTAGAGAGATAAAAAGGATGAAATTGAAATTATGTCTTGTTGTCACTCTCATGCAATGAATTGTCCTATTTACATGTGTTTATTAGCATAATTATATTCATTGTAATTGTCATTGTGTGTGAATTTTGGTTAGCTCGGATACCACGTCTAGTACATATTTTTGTTTGACTTAGGTACCACGTCTGGTACATATTATCAATTGACTTTGATACCACGCTATGTACGGGATATCTATCAGTTGGCCCGGATACCACGTCTGGTACAAATTCTATATCAGTTGGTTCTGATACCATACGTGGTATATGTGATTGTTTGTGTGTTAGTTTCATGAGTGAACCAAGTTGGATTTATTGCAATGTTCTGAGCATATTTATTGTGATTGTTAAGTAAGGATGAGGACTAGAGTCTTTTTTATATTTTAAACGATGGTTATAAATGCATGTTGTCTGGTTTTACTAAGTTGTGGTTATTTGTTCATATTTCGTATAACTAAAGTTGGCCGATGACTCTATCAGTACACTATTAACCTTGTGTACTGATATTGCACTTACTCTTCTTTTGTTGAATACATGGCATTTCAAGCGGCTGCTACGCGATCCTTTTTATAACTCTAGCGCTTCCTGAATTCAAGGGTGAGCTGCTTCTTTCGAGCAGCTATGGGTTCATCTTTTACCTCTAGTCCATTTTCTGGACTCGGACTACGGATTTTTCCTTTGGTGTTGCATCTCCATATTCTAGGCTAGTAAATGTTTTGGTACACGATTTTCAAGTTTCAGGGGGATTCAGTTTCACGTAGGTTTTGGTGATGATTTGGTTTAAAAACTTATTTTACTTAAATAATGTCTTATGTTATTATTTTCTTGTGTATTTAGTAGAGAATTGGTTCTCCCACTGGGGTCTAGTATGGGTGCCTAACACGATCTGTATCTTTCTCAAGATAATTATATTATAAAAGTTTTTACACGAAAATATGCAAAATAGTAGTCATATGGATACTCCTATCAATAAAGGTTAATCCTTGGGTAATCAGATGTGTCCTAAGACTTGATGCTCTCCCTGGATTGTGTTCAATGTACCTGATATGCCAACAAAGGCTTACTAAGAGATCTTGCATGTTTTATAGGGTGCTGCTTATGTCTTTCCATCTGAAGAGTTAGAAAGAATGAGTTGAGTTCCTTATTAAAAAGCAGTCAAAAATATGTTGTATGCTATGGTGTGTACTAGACCTGATATCTATCAAGCAATTGGCTTAGTAAGTAGTTATTAAATCAATCCAGATTTAGCACGTAGACAAACAGTAAAGAGAATCGTGATATATTTTTAGAAAACTGTTGATTATGCACTTTGTTACTAAGGAAACAAAGATTTGTGATATGTTGGATACAGTGATGCTGATTATGGAGGAGATGTAGATGAGAGGAAGTCTACCTCAGAATATATTTTCTTACTAAGTGATGGCACCATATCATGGAGTAGTAAAAAACAATCGTGTGTATCAATATCTAAGATGAAATTTGAATATGTGGCTCTTGTATCAGCAGCACAACTAGTCGAGCTGAACTGGTTAGTGATGGAAGCAATTCCCACGAACTGAGATCAAAAAGATGTAATTGCCCCCTTCCCCAACCATTACCGCTCATCCACACTTTTTATGTTGAAATCTTATCTTTGTCTTTCCAGGCTGTCTTTTGCGTGCTATTCTTTACGCCCTGAAAGTTGTTTGGTTGAAAAAGTTCTTGGAACACATATTGAATATTGCAGAAAAAATTAAACCAGTGTTAGTCTATTGTGATAGTGAATAGGAATGGCAACGGGGCGGGGTGAGGCAGATTCAGGGGAGTTTTAGCCTATGCGGAGCAGATGAGCTTTCATGCGGGGAAGGACGGGTGTGGGGCGGGTGCTAATAAATATTTAAAAAGTTTAAGCGAGTCGAGATGGTTGCGGGTTGAAATAAATTGCTAATACAAAACTTTATCGTTGCAATCCCTGAAACCTGGGCTCTAGCAAGAGACCCATTTGGACTCAAAATATTCTAACAACTTTTGAATTTATATTTTCAATCAATTTAGATTTTTTATTAATCAACACTCAAAAATATAATTAAATATATTTTCCTTACCTGAATTTGAATTATGTACATTTGATATTTTAATGTATTGTTTAAATTTCGTCAGATGACGATTGACATAAATAAATGTGATCAATCATAAGTTTATCTAAAAATATCATTAAAAATTATTAATTAAGGTAACATTGTTATAAAATAATATATTGTGGATGTCCACTACATCAAGAATTTACTCCATTACTTTCTTCCATTATGAAGATAACCATAACCTCCATAACCTCCACCTTTATAACCATTATTCTTGTAACATTTCACTTCCATAACCTCCCCCATTATATTCATGTTAATATCATGTTTATGACTAACCTTTTGTATGCCTCTATGTTACACTATAAATAGAGGCATAAGGGTTCATATTGTATACACTTGAAGACTTGGAATAATAAGAAAAGCTCTCATTTCCTGTCTCCCTATTTCTATTGCTTTCATCTTATATATTTCTTGTCTTATTTTGCTTTAGTTTTACAACACGTTATCAGCACGAGTTGCTCATTCTCCGTCACGAATCAATGGTAGGTATTTCTTGATTTTTATGAATTATCCTAGTAATTCTTCATGCAAGGTATACTTCATATCCTATATATTATTTGTACTAACAAAGTTTGTTTTGTGGTTATTTTAAAGAAATTAGTAAATTATGTTAATCTTCGTAATAATATTGAGAAGGAATGTTAAAAGGTTTCAATTTATTTTATTGGGATTTTTATATGATTCCAACATGTTTTTCTAATTAATTGATTTTGTTCATTTTTCTTATGCTTTAAGTCAAATTCAGATTATATTAATGGTTTTCGATAATTATTTTTTTTGGTAACGTATTTGGTTTATCAAGACATTGATTGAGGGTAAGACGGTGAATTCAAGTTTCACCGCACCAAGTGGGTAAGACATCGAGTTAAAGTCTCGGTGCACCATGGTAATAAGAAGTTGGGTTCAAGTCCCATTGATTTATGACCAAAGACGTCTTTATATGGATAAGACATTGATTTAAGTCCTAATGCACTATAGTGGTGATATGATGATGACTAACATAAAGTTGTATACTTTTGACTGAAAGTCATGAAATTTGCCCAACTAATTTGCTCCATTCTCTTATGTGAATGTGGTAGCAGTACATAATATGTCTGAAAAATGACAAGTGATTGAATGTATGAATATGGGTGTGGTAAAATGTTAATGATCATCATTGTGGTAATTAAAAGGAAGAACATTATGGGTTCTTAAGATGGTCCTTCAAATGTGAAGGTAATTTTGTCCATTAAAGTGGTATGAAAGGTTATTGGACACATTGTTTCTTAAGATGCTCCTTCAAATGTGAAGGTAATTTTTATCCATTAAAGCTGTATGAAAAGTTATTGGCAACATTGTTGTTGGTGCAACCCAATTTGAAAAGTTTTGTAAATTCTCCCTCAAAATGAAGGTATACAAAGTGGTAGTACATTTGGTACATTTGACCTCTTAAAGTGATGTTGAGGTAAGTCACATCAATTTGATAAATGTGAAAGCATGACAATGAGTTTCTAATAAAAACTTATGGAGCATGTTCAAATGGTTATGCTCGATTTCTTAAAGAAAGTGTGACTTGTGTTCTTATGGATAAGAATATGTTCATGTATTGTTGGATAAATGTCACATCTCACCTCTACGGGAGGTTTGAGAGATTGAAAAGAAATATTTTGACATAAATGGTCATTTAGTCATATACTTTAAGTACTACACAAATATTGTGGTATGTTAAATTATGAACTATTGAAGGACAAAAGAAAGAAATAATTCTTTCCTATAAAGGTTGTGGCGATATTCAAAATAAATATTGTTGTGTGGCAACACAAATTTGTCATTGGTTGTCAAGAAATATGTCTTGCATGTGATAATATTAACCATGACAATAATAATAATAATTTTCTCCTTGAAGGAGATGGTCATCATAATTGAGTGTTCTAAAAGGCTAATTTGTTACTATCCGGAGGAATAAATTGTTCATAATATTGGGGTTGTAGTAAGTCTCAAAAGAAACTTTTTAAGTTTCAGTAGAATTGAAAAAAAAAAATATTATATTGAAACTATAAATTATGGGAAGATTTAATGTCTTCAAATTACTACAACCAAAGTGGGTTATAAATATTTACGTATAAGATTACCCATTTTTTTCCCGTTGTTTGTTGTATACAATTATGGGCATGATGATGGAATCACATGCAAAGGTAAACTAGAAGTTTACTAGAATAAATATCAGTTGGCATAATCGATTGGCCATTCCGATTCAAATATGATGCAAAAGAAATTGAGAATTCATGTGACTATATGTTTGAATAAATAAAAGATTCTTCAAGAATTCTCTTGTGTTGCTTGTTCTCATGATAAAATGATCATTGTACCAGTTAAGGTTGGGATTGTATCCCCTGAAATTATTTGGAACATATAAAAAGGTGAATATGGGCCCGTTCACCTGCCATGTGGACCGCTTACTATTATGATTTAATAGATGCATCTATGGTATGGTCACATGTGCATTTGTATCAACTTACAAATTAGTTTTTGTAAGGTTGTTTGCTCAAATTGTTAAATTAAGAGCACAGTTCCAAACTATAAAATTATGTTGATAATATTGGTTGGTTTAGCAGAAATTGTTTGCCTCCAATTATAGCTAGACCATTGATTATGAGAACAAATCTCTCAAATAAAATTTGGTATGAGATGAGTTTATTTAACGTGTATGCATCAAGCCAACAAGGTTCTCCCATCACAATTGGTTCAGGGTCAGGAACCAAATAATTTCCATCTAAAAATT